>CAJVPT010005127.1:0-12563 GCA_910592055.1 Acaulospora colombiana | reverse complement strand
GAAGTGAAGAGTTATGAATTTTGTCCCTCAAAAAAGGACATAAGTAATCTGTGAAATTTTATATGCTAAATACTTTAAGGATCCATCATTACCCCCTCCCAACACTCCTGTTGTACAAGAAGATCATTCCATGGAAACAAACCAATCAAATAAGGAAATCTGCAATACCCCCAATGTTGCTCAATGCATCCCTGAACCTGATCATCATTATACTGATTTCTCAGTAGGCAATAATTCTAAAAATAGTTCAAACGAAGCACCAATTAAGATCAATACCTCCTATCATCCAGTACTAACTCAAATATAGAAATTGATTAACAACAACACAATCCTAATCAGCAATCATGAGCAGACAAAATAGAATATTCTATTAATGAATATAATATTAGAATCTCAAATCTCCCTAATCACAATCAAACAATATCTGAGACAATTGATTTAATTATTAGTACACTCAGAGACTCCAAAGCTTTAGTTCAATTATACATCAAAATCAAAGATCTTTCAACAATTTCACCATCAAAATCACTATCTGCGATCCTCACCAAACTGTCATATAGAGATAGATCATTCTTTCACTCTTTCATCCAAACAAATAAGCTTAAGAAAAATCATTAAAAGGAATATGAAGCTATTGAAAAAAAGTTTCACAACAATTATATGAATAAACATAATATTGGCTATATTAATCGAACCACAAAGAAAAAAATTTGAATCATGCTCAATAGATCCATCTTGGCCACATTTCTCAGATCAATCAATCTTTCTCTTCTTCATAATTGACAGGTAGCTGAGTTACTTGAATTCAGTTTTAACTTCTTTATCGATCCTACCATGAAAAAAATTGACTATAAGGAAATCTTGACTCAGACTGAGGAACAATCAAAAATAAACTCTCGACTCTCCTCACAGATCCCTCTAATATATCTTCAAGAATTAAAATAAAACTCCTCCATCCCTTGCCTTTAAGTAATTCCAGCCTTACAGGTGCTATAGCCAAAGCTCTTAGAAGTTTTTACAATTTAGATCTTCTTCCTAACAACTATTTCAAACAATGTCCTAATCTATTAAAAGATCCAAATAACCTTTCAAATGAATTACAAGTGGAATTTCCTATCAGAGAGAGATCCAAATTCTGAAATATAAAAGATTTGATTAAGCTACTCAGAGAATTATACTATGTATCCTCAAAACTTCCAAACTCATACTTTGATCTTTCTTCATCAAAATCTCTACTTCCAGATTCGTATCAATAATTCACTGAGAATCTAACTCTCATATTCCCAATCCCAAATGATCTAATACAAATCTGTCATACAATTATTAACTCCAGACAACATAACTTCACAGTTCAATTCTTGTCAAATAACTATTTCATCCAAAAACTTTTACTTCTATCATCACATTGGCACAGTGAAAACACTGATATCTCACTTCCCATCACAGATCAAGAACAAGTTAACACACTATTCCAACAACTTTTTTCATATTACTCTTATTCTCTTTAATTAAACTCAGAATGAATTGACCCATCACTTAAACAGCTCGACCGTCCTCCAATTCCTACTGACTTTTCAGTTATTGAACAAACATTAGGTATTAGCAAAGAACTGCTTAATTGAAATAACCCACTTTCAACAAACATATCAAAAAAATCAAATCCTCATTCTATGGTCCAATTTCTAGAGAGTGAATTACTCTCTATCTTTCAGAACTCTCAAGCATTAAATTAACCACTGAAATTCTAAAGGAAAAGAATATTGAGATGGACCTTCCTATTAAAGATAACAAAAATTTCAACAAAAACTTAACAATTCTTAAAGAGCTTTTCTACTTCTGTATCCTTTCTGATGAGTTTATAGTAGAGTCAGAGTTGTCCAATCCCGAAGCAGCTCTTCTTTCCAAGTTTTATCAATGACTGATTCACACCCAATAATAGTTAATCTTTAGAAACCCGCACTTCATTACCCTCATACAAACACCCTTCTAACAATTTATCACCTTCTCACAAACTGAGTTCCCAATACCCATTCATACAATTAATATCTAAGTTACCAAAAATAAAAAAAAATCTTCTTACAATTTCTGTTCTAAACACTCAAGGATTGAATCAATTAGGAAAATTGTAATGCTTAATTTCATTAATAGACAATCCCAGGAATATCCATATTCTTATTTAAACAAAACATACACTACAAAAACTTTTACCTCAAAAACTCTTCAATTATACAATTATAATCAGCATACCTATTGACTCCCCTGGTAATGGAATATATCTACTTATTTCTACAAATCTATCATGTCACATTTCAAAACACATGCTGAAAATAAATTCTGATGCACAGCCCACCTAAAGTTCAAATTTAAAATACTGTAGATATCATCATCGTAGCCCTATACTTATCACATGATAATGAACTTAGAGATAAAGCTATATCTTCCTTTAATAATCTACTATTATTATACCCAGAAGCTGAATTTATAATCAGGGGAGACTTTAATACATATTCTGTAAAAGCTCCAGCCATAAATGCTCCAACAAATGACCAAAAAAGGAAAATCTATCAACATATAAAGAATATAATTGATATAGCAATAATATCAGGAAAAGATCATCTTTATATTCACTACATAATAACAAGTGTGTCGAGAATTGATCAACTATGGATTACATCCAACTTGGCCAGCAAAATTCTAAATTATAATGTCACAGAAAACAATTTCATTTCAATAGATCATAAAATAATCAATGCCTGTTTTCAATGGTTCGAATATAAACCACAATGCATTTCTTTTTCAACAAGAGCCTATCAATTTAACAAAGCAACAAAAGAATAAATAAAATCATTGCAAGAAAATATTGATCTATACCTTCTCAATGACCCATATTCCACTTGGAACTCACTCGAAATTGCCATAAAAAAAGCACTAAATTCAAATATCCTCATAAGAAAACAATAAACTCCATCAAAACCTCAACAAATATCTCTAGAAATAAACAAAGCCATCAAACAAATCAAGACAGCCCTGCAAAAATCAAAAGCACTAGGAAGAAATTTAAAATTTTTTCAGTTACCAGCCAAAAGTTTCCATAACAAAATTTCAATACTGCTACCCAGCCCTAGATCTCTCTCTAAAACATTCAAACTGCTTCTAAAGCAAAACAAATCCAAATGGCTAGATATATTAGTAATCAAATTCAGAAAAACATTATCGATAATTTCACAAAATTCTGGTCTAAACCAAAGCAATATATCAGAATGGCTATGGGAGCTCTTAAACCCTCCCTTGATCTATTGATTATTTATGATAAAAATGACCTTTAAGATAATTCAAAAATTCTTAATGACATAATTATCAATCATTATTAGAATTATCTAACCCCAAAGAACTTCGAAATGAATGAGGAATAGGTTTCTGAATACAATCCAAAACAAAACATACAAATTGACTTATACAATAACTTGATGGAGAAAATCACGTTAGAAGAATTCATATCAACAATTGCAATATTTCATGGAAACAAGGCTCCTGGTCCTACAAAAATTCCCTATGAATTATGGAAACATATAAGTTCAAATACACAAAAAACAGTTATAAATCTCTTCAATGACATTTTGTTCAATAGTCACTCTCCTAGACATTGGAAAAGCTCCATTATTATATTTCTATCTAAGAAGCTTATATAGTCTCATAGTTTAAGTGACATATATCCCATCACTCTTATAAAAACAAGCAGAAAGATTTTTACAAAAATTTTAAACACTCGACTATCAAACATCATTCTGAACAACAATATTCTTTCATCATCCAATTTTGCCGATACAAAAAACTAAAGCATTTTGGAACCTATAGCTATCTTGAAATCCTTAATTAGCTCTTAATACAACCTTAACAAGAAATATTGATTAGCATCATTTGATATCTCAAAAGCCTATGACTCCATCAATTTAAAAAGTTGGAACTAGCCCTTACCCGAATAAAGACTTCAACAAACTTCAACAATCTAATCCTAAATCTCATAAAAAAATACTTAATCCAATTCATTGCATATTATAGCCTGACTCCCCAAATAGTTATATCTCAAGGCTTAGATCCAAGTAAAACAATAGTCCCATTACTTTGGACAATATTTTATGATCTGGTCATCTCCAGAATTCATAACACTTTACTACAGTCAGACAAAATATTTGCATATATTGATGAAGTAGCAATATTCTCTCATTTCTTAGGACCATTACAAGTGGCAACAGATATCTTCACTTCATTTCTAAAAATGAATCACATAACATGTAACAAAACAAAAACTGATCTGATCACTATCCACTCCATGAAAAGTGACAAAAGAAAACAAAGCTTAATAGTAGAGGATACATACATTATATCAAAACCCTTCAATCAACCAATTAAATATTTAGGCATATACTCACCTGAAAAGCCTCCAGACATGGTTAGGAAGAGGAACTTACTAAATAAAACAAGTAAATTCGCTGAATGTATATCCCCAAAAAAGTGATAGAATGGCTCTATTATCAAGTAGATCTCACAATGGATCATTCCAG
Source organism: Acaulospora colombiana (assembly GCA_910592055.1). NCBI lineage: Eukaryota > Fungi > Glomeromycota > Glomeromycetes > Diversisporales > Acaulosporaceae > Acaulospora > Acaulospora colombiana. The sequence continues at coordinate 8,001 of CAJVPT010005127.1, read as the reverse complement.
CTCAACTTGAGTATGCTCTCCAAATAACACCACTAAAAAAAGGTGATCTCAATAAACTACAAGTGACAACAAACAAAGCAATCAAACCAAAACTAGGTGTTGAACATATCATTACCAACAAGATGGTCTATTCTCAAGTCAGCTTGAATCTCACTTTATTGAGCAATCACAAAAGTCAAACTTTTATCAAGCTCCTGGTCATGACCTTAGCAAGTCCAATTACTTTTTCATTTATCAAAAAAGAAATCCACTTAATCCAGGCCAGCACAGCCATCTGGGAATACCCCTATGTAAACCTCACTTATTCAAATCCTCATGGATCACTGAAGCAGCTTTACTTTCACATAAATACCATATCAATATTTGCCCTCTAGAATACTCTTTCGAGAATGGTAATGCATATCTTTCGATAGAATTACATACTAGCATTCCAAAAATAACAGCACTTCATTTATATAGACAAAATATGATGTCGATTAAACAACTCTTTTGTTTCAACTCTACAGTCAAAAATTCATGGAACAAATTCTACACAAAAGCAGGAAAGATCAATCCAGGACCAATACCTACATAGTTCTCAAATATAGTCAATATATCTCCACCCATTAAAGGTAATATGCTGTTGAAACCTAATCTAATTCCATTGTTTTGGGCCTTTAATACAACAGACCAATCTCTAGAATTCATAAAATCACGCAGAAATAATAGAGACATATTAACTATTAAAGAACATTATCATATACTCGAACCCTATACGCATCAGATAGTCCATGCTGCTGTCCTTCCCAGCCATATATAATTTCTCAACCTATAACTAAAGTAATATCACTTTGGTATAAGAAAAAAAACAATTCCTTTCAAATACTGAATAATTTAGAAAAAATTAACACTCAACTTTTGTCGAAACAACCTGTTTTACTACCTTTTATAATTATCTCACCTGATCAAGATAAAATGACAAACATACCTAATAAGATAATCATAACTCAACAACAACTTATCTGCCTGAAAAAACCACCAATTCGAACCTTATTCTTCAACCTTTCTAATTCATCAAATGAAATCTGGACCATTTTGATAAATCAAATTGAAACAGCTGACTCAAATACAATATCAAATGTTTCTTTTCTGCAAACCTACTGTCCCCCCTTTCTTCATACATAAATAAACAGATTAGAGTTCCCTATAGTTACTTTATTAATTATTGCCAAAATCTAGCTAAAACAAAAAATATCATACTGGAGTTTTCAAAGGAAAAAAACTCAATTGAATCATCAGCTAATAGTATAATCTCATACTCCCACCTATTAATATTAATAACTATAATTTATCTCTATGTATCAATAGCAAAATAGATACCAGTATTATACATTGGATCAAATTTATTAACAATTCTTGCAATCTAATTGCAGCCACTCTTAGTGCTGACATGTTTTACAAACCTAAAACTATTAATGAACTTAAAATACTCAAATTAGCAAACAAGCAATGCTGGTCTATGACAAACCAAAATTCAGAACTTTAGTAACATTCAGAACAAAATTACTTCATAACTCTTTACCCACAAGATCTAAACTCAACAAATGATATCTATTACTCTACCCAAATATCAAATGTCCTAGATATGAATATCCTACAGAAGATAAAACCCATGTTTTCATATGCAATGAAAACAACGAATATCTGAATCAAAAAGCAAAAAAACTTAGCACTTTTTTTAAAGAATTATTCAACAAACAGACAACAAAAAATTCTTTAACATGCAACCGTAATTATCTCCACAAGTTTAGTAATAGTGTTATATTATTTAAAATAGCATTAGAAGCTTCTAATCAATTCTCTAATTAACTCAACAAACCAAAACACAAAGCACAATTAGTCAACAAATCTCTTAAAATCCTTAACAAAATATGGAAACAGTAATCTGCCACTGCAAATACAGCTCCTCTAAATGGAATTAAATAGAAACCCACCAAGGCAATATCCTTTACCTCCAACAGCTATAATAATAACTACAAAGATTTTCTTCTTGAACTAATAATACAGATGTCAAACCACTATAACAATGCTACTAACTTATCTATTTTTACTCCATCAATAATATCATCATTTTTGAATAAGTATTAGCCATTCGACCATTGCATGATGCACCCAGTCAATGACTGGTAATCTGTCATGGAAAGCAAATTGCAATAGGCTATAGTTAATTTACAATATAAAAACTATTAATATCAAGCTAATGAATTAAATTTCTAATAAAAGCACATATTTAATACTCATTTGTGATAAAAAAAAAAAGTTACTCATATACTGTATATAGATTACTAATATAAGTAGATATATGAGTACTTATTAATATGTATATTGTTTATTTATATACAAAGAGTAATATAAATAATAAAGAAACTAAAAAAACTCTTTCTGCTGATTCAAATTTTTTCAAAAAAATTTTTTTTTTAGTAATTTTCTTGAAAAACTCACAAAAACTCTTCTATACAAAAACAAGCCTCAAAGGACACAACTATTTACTTCTAGGCAACAAAATCTACTTTACAACAACAAGAAAAGAATTTTATTTAGCTTGAAAGACAGATATTCCTTGACCATTTTCACTTTTAGGAGAAGAAAAAGCAAAAACAAGCTGATTCACAGTAGACTTCTTGAGACCCAACCTCAACTTCACAAAGCTCTTAGACAAACCAATACAGGTTAACACCTTTCTAGGCACTAAGAAAAGTCTCAGAAGTAATAGATTACACGATAAATTAGTACAACCTCAAAACTAACTAAAACTTAGAAGGATATCCAAGTCTCTTTGGTCAAATAGCTAAAAGACCACAACAACAAAACAACCCCAGATCAACTAATTTATATCACACGAACATGAATATATTAATCTTCTATTTAGTTGATATATATTTAAGCAAGTTGATCAATCTATAACAAAATAGTAGGATGTAGCAAATCAATAAACTAGAACATGTGTGATTAACCAGCATGTGATATCTAAAACAAGATCAACAGTTGATCACAAACAGTTACGTATTAATAAACAAATACCAGATGTGTAAACACATATAAGCCATGTGTTATAAACTTTCTAATACTAATATAGCAACTTATTGTCATATACATCAAATGGAAAAATAATACACAACAGTATTTATCTGATCACGTAGTTAAAAAGACAAGTATACAATAACAACAACAACAATATGTATTAAAATTTTTGTGTATTACATGACAATATGTCATCTAAAGAATAAACGATAATCAGGATTCTAGAAAAAAAAGAAAAGAAGCTATTGAAAGTATTAGGAAAATAGTATCTTATCAAGATCCTCAGCGAGAACTTTGGAAAACAAGAATGATAAAACATGAGTTGAGACCAACAACAACTAATCAACTCCACATCCCTGCTGAATCAATACATATTTACTTAATACTAGATAGTATTATTACCAATCTATTGAGGATAGATCCATTGGTGATAGCAAAAGAGCGTATATTGTGGCAATATATTCTTACTCTTTGGAAAAAGGGGCAAGATAAAAAGAAAGATTTGGAAGCACCTATTGTTATGGGTCACATGGGTGACGCAATTTACATGTAATGGTCTAAAATCCAAAAATCCAATAGTCTGGCATGAAAGATTGAGTATCACAAGATAAGAAACTATATATAAGGCTTGAGTACTGATAAGGGAACTGTGTGTATTTGAAAAGTATCAAAAGTTTAGCAAAACTTAGGGTTAGTATAGCCAATTATAAAGTAGATAGCTATTGTTAGATAGAAAAGTATAAATAGCTTACCAATGTATGCTGAAAAGGCAAAGCTAAATATGTTAAGAAAAACAGTTCTCATTGAGAATAGAGATAAAAATTAGTAATATACCAAAGAAACAGAATGCAATAAAGAGATACTTACCTTTGGCCAAGTCAATCATCACGCCTCTGTCTTCCCTAAGTGTTTTTTATAGAAAGTATTATCTTCTTTGTATCATTTGTGAGTATTCTTGAGAAGTCTGGGTTATGCGAGACACTACAGATTAGCGACGGACTCACCAGGATAATCTACGACACTATGCTAGAAGAAAAGGGGTATAATATATTAACAAGCAAGTCAGTAATACCAGCATCAAGCTCTAATTAAATTGAAGTTCTAATGATGAAAAGCATTCCACTGGAAGTTCAACCAACTTCTACAGAACTCAAAGAAACACACTCCATTAAGGAAGTCATAATGGAGAATAGAGAAGAGTGGAACAAATAGAAACAGAAGTGTTAAAAGAAACAGTATAGGGAAGCTGTATTATAGTTTTATGGGTCATGTGGGTGACGCAATTTACGCATAATGGTCTAGAATCTAAAAACCTAAAAGTCTGGCATGAAAGATTGATTGTTGCAAAATAAGAAACTATAGATAAGGCTTGAGTACTGATAAGGGAACTATGTGTATCTAAAAAAGTATGGAAAGTTTAGCAAAGCTTAGGGTTAGTATAGCTAATTATAAAGTAGATAGCTCATTGTTAGTTAGAAAAGTATTAATAGCTTATCAATGTATGCTGAAAAGGCAGAGCTGAATGTGTTAGGAAAACAGCGCTCCTTGAGAATAGAAATAAGAATTAGTGAGATACCAAAGAAACAGAATGCAATAAAGAGATACTTACCTTCGGCCAAGTCAATTACCATGCCTCTGCCTTCACTAAGTGTTTTTTATAGAAGGTGTTCTCTTCTTTGTAAGTATTCATAAGACGACTGGGTTATGCGAAGCACTATGGTTTAGCGACAGACTCGCCGGTTAGCCCATGACAATAGATAGCATATCTTATAATACAAGTAATAGAGTTCAAGGAAAAACAGTAAATCTATTCTTCATTAAAAACAAGGATTAATCAAGGTGGGGGTACTTCAAGCATTGTTGTCAGGAAAAAATAAAGAAGAGAAAATTACGTATCTCAAAGAAGCTCTAAAGATACTTAAGTGAATAAATCCCTTCAAAACAGAATTTATCAATAGCAACTATTGGATTACATTTAGCTTTAATAAAGAAGAAGTGCAGCAAGATGTCTTGAGGCTATTAACAAAAAAGAAGGTGAGAACTTTACACTTAGAAAAATGGACAAAGATATAAGCACATGACCAGCCTTCTAAAGATATGCTCAGAACAAAAAATTCTTCAAGCCAGAAAGCTTTCCATCAGCTAAAAATAGATCAAAATATATCACATTGGTAGATACTGATTACAAGCTTGGCAAATGTATGATTAGACAAACAATAGAAGAATTTGAAAAGATTATTAATATACATGAATATAGAATATCTTTCCATCAAAAATGGTTCAAAGTTTACCTTTATGCTTACTGAGAACATATTGATTTAGACAAGAAATAAGTGATCAATATAAAATCCAATCAAGTATAATCTGTTATAGCCCACAAGGAACAAGATGATCAAGAAATTACTCAGATTTTAAAAGAGGAAAGAGATACTTCTTAAGACTTTATGGAGTTGATGAATTATCTACAGAATCTATAGAAGAAGCCTTAAGCCATACGAAGACTAAGGTCTTTTATATATAAAAAAACAAGATCACCTTGGTATTAAAAATAAAAAAGATCTAAAAGAGGCACTCCAGCACCATATCGACAATCAAGGGCTAAAATGGTGTGCAAAGAATCATTATCATCACAAGATGCAACTGATCTGGCTAGGGCAGGCAAAGTACATATAATGATTAAAGAAGCAAGAGAACAAGATTGCAAAAGCCGAAATAGAGTAAGTGAAGATAAAAAAAGTAATAAAGATATTATAGCAACAGAAAAAAAAGCTATATTAGCAGTAAAACCCAGAAAAGGCAATAGTTGGTCATAAAACAGGAGAAGCATAATGAGGTCTACAGTATATCACCAGTAACAGGTAGCAATAGGGAGCCACTAGGGAGGTGAAGACATCAGAAAGTGAATCAAGTCCCACACCAGGCTTTAAAATATTCCTTAAAAACAGATGATGAAACTTTGGATATTAAGTAACATCAAAGACAAACAACAATATGGGAAACAAAAAGCCAAAGATCAACTGTAAAGCAAGAGTCAGAGGTAGGCCAGCTGAGCAAAATATTAGAGAAGCTTAGCAAATGACTAGACAAACTAGAGAAAGGTCCACTCAAAAGGAGGGCCAACTATTCTTAAAAGGCCACACCAGTTCAACCACAGAAAGTGAAGAAATATCAGTCTATCATTTCCAAGTCAAAATTACAAAACAAGGGTAAAGCATGACAAATAAAGAAGAACAATAGTAGGTGGTAGCAAAGTAATCAAAATCTTGATACTTTTCTGCAAATAGAGAAAAATAAAATCCTAGAAAAAAATAAAGAAGACCAACTGATGGAAAAAACAAAAGAGGAAGATATACAGAAAAGGGTAATTAGAATAGAAACACATAATATTAGAGGCATTACTGATAGTACAAACCAGTATAGTCTTATAGAAGAAATACAAGAACAAGGTATTGGAATAATAGGAATATGTGAAACAAAACTAATCAATGTAAAAGCAAAATAGGCCTTCCAGAAGCAAACAACCTTTAAGCATTTTCATAGTACCAATAAAAATACTCCATATAGCACTAGAGTTAGTCTTTTGATAAGAAAAGATCTAGAAATAAAAGTAGCTTCAATAGAAAAGACAAAAGGATACATAATAGAAGTTAATATACTCAAGAAACAGAACAAGATATGTATCATCCAGATCTATATTTCCTTAGATAAACAATGAAGCATAAAGGTACAGAAGAGGGTACAAAGCTTTATTAAAGAAAAAAATAGACAAGACTTTTATATAATAGTAATAGAAGACTTTAATGCAGCATACAACCCTACAAATGACAAGACATCAATATCTAGTGCTAAATTTAAACTATCTTAGCACCTAGAAATACCACTATTCAACTTTTTAGATGAATGGTCCTTTCTAGACATACAGGATATATGGAAAGGAAAAGATAAAACTTCAAAAAGATGGGATGCTACTAGTAGTAGTCAGATTGATTATATATGAATATCTCAAAGTCTTACAAACTATCCAATACTCAGATTTGATAACCAAAGTATGGAAGAAATAACAGGAAGTGATCATACTATACTAGTGCTAACAATACATGACACTAATCTCTTTACAAGAGATATTAAAAGCAAGCCTCTCACAAAGAGTGAACAAAGAATTGATATAAAGGGATCAATATCTGAGCAGTGAAAGGCATTCAATAAAAGCCTGAATCACAAACTCAGAATGACAATGAATCTATTGTTTGAAGAAGAACTAGAGAATAGTGAAAGAGAAGCTTATACAAGAAGATTTGGAAGACTTTTGAAAAACAAATATGTAGGGCAACATATAACAAGCTTATAATCAAGAAGCTATCTGTTTTCCAAGAAAAACATCATAGGCATGAGCCAGAATTTATCAAGTATCGGAGGGCCCTTCAACTATTCACACACTTTAAGAAGGCAAAAAAGTACACACAATCCAATCAAATTGTAGGCCCTTAGCAAGACGATTAAGAAACACAATACTACCTTCAGCCCTAATCATCAGATTGAAAACTATTGTATCCAATATAGCATTTTTTAAATTCTATGGAAACTATTAAAAAAGGATATACAAGATGCAATAGAAGACTTAAAACTCGCTTGTCAGAATACAGAGGCAAAAAAGATAAGGGATGCTATCAAAAGAGCCTTGGAACAAAAATGTAATGATTTACGTAGCAATCAAAGAAGAAGGATAAACTCCTTAACTGACAGAGAGTAAATCAAAATAACTTTGGATAGGATCAAGGTTAAAGATGGAGAAAAGGAATATATAACTACTAAAAAGAGAGAAATTGAAAGAGAAATAAGGAGATATCATCATGCAACATTTAAAAAACGAAATGCCAATTTTGACAGCCTTACAGAAGATTGGAAAGAAAAATACAATCCTAAAGGCTATATTAATAAAAG
>CAJVPT010005126.1:0-12564 GCA_910592055.1 Acaulospora colombiana | reverse complement strand
GCTTGAAAACACAAAAAATCCAGAAAAAGATAATAGTCCTTTAATAGATAAGATATTATATAAAGAACAATCCCAAGGTATAAATCTCGAGGAGATTATTGAAAGATGGATAGTTAAAGGGGAAATGTGGTTAGGTATTTAATCTGCCATTTAGAATTTTGGATGATTTACAGTGATGACCTATAAGTAATGAACTTGATAGCTAAAGGATAATTCAAGTTATTAAGAGAGCAAAATATCATCTCCTAAGTTGCATTTAGAGAAGTTAAACTTCTAAGACAGATGAGCTGTCATGTGAAAATCTTTGAAATTGTATAATATTTTAAATACACAATAAAGATAAGCTATGTCAACCTGACGACAGATTAAAAAAAAAATAAAAAAAAATAAAATCTTAAATAATTCAATAAGATAGTTCATTAAAAATATTAATAACAAAATAACTAATTAGCTTATTAAGAGAAACTATATGACAGAATTTATTAGTGGACGTAGTAAAATAGAACAAAAAAAAATAGAGTTATCAAATTTTGATACCAACTTTATATATGAAATCTAATATGGAAAAAAAATTAAAGTTAGATATATATGGAATATGTTCTTTAAAAAATCTCAATATAGAAGCTTTTTTATTAAACCAATTTATAATAAGCTATTAATATTAAGTAAATTGGCTATAATAAAACCTGATTTATATAAGTAAATAAAATGTATTGCATATAATTAACAAGAAAAAACTATAGAATACTTGCTAGAATACTCAATCTACAAAAATCAACTATAAGTAATATAAAATAAAATAAAAAAATGAAAATTATGGAAAAAAATACTAGATTGATCCTCTATAATCAAGAAGAATTAGGAAAACTTAATAAGTAGATTTCTAGAATAGTAGAATAGACTTTTAAAACTAATTAAAATACTTTAAGTTTTTGTACTGACCTAATAAAAAATAATCTTATTCTAAAAATGTCAAACCTAAAATGTCATGAAAAATATATAGAAAGAGAAGCAAGAAAATAGATATTAAATATATAAAAAAGAATTTGCAATCAAGTTTGAAAAAGAATCTAGAACAAGAAATATAAAAAAATAATTAAATGAAAGCAGATATAAAAAATCAATAGAGCAAATAAAATAAAAGGATCTTCAAGTTTTACAGACCAGAAAATCATATGCTCAAAAAAAGAGAACCACTATTAGAAAAAGGAAATTTAAAAGAGAAAGAAAGCTCTTAATAAATTCTAACAAAAAGAGTGGAATATAAAATAAAGTAGTTGAGTTTTAAGTTTTATTAGAATATTACAAAATGATCTGTAGTAGTAAATTATAGGTAATAAAGTAAGTAGTTAAAAGAGTTTTTACTTAAACTACTAATAGAATAATAAATTACTTCCAAAGTTACATTTAAAGTTTTAATAAATTTTAAAATATTGATAAGTAAGTTAAGTAGAGATTTAGCCTTAGTAATATATTATTCAATATAAAGTATATAAATATTTAATAAAAATTATATGACTAACCTGATAAAGGGTTTTAAAAAAACTATATATTTAATCTCAAAATTTAATGATAAAAAATAATTTAAATATAATTAAACAATTAGATATAGATAAAAAAATATTTATCAAAATTACAATAAATAATTAATAAAGTATTTAATAAATATTAGATAATATCTACATTTCAAACACATGACAACTACATCTTTGATAAAAAAAAAAAAAACAGCATCATAATGTGGGACATACCCCTAGAAGTTAAATTCATTGAAGTACAACAAGCCTTTGCTAAATATGGTGAGATCCCCAACATCACTATGACAACTCAATAAATGTGGCAGACTGCTACAATAACCTATACGGACAAAGAAAACAAGAATACAGTTATCAACAAATGGAGTGTTCCACTAAAAGCAGACTCAGTCAGAGTTTTCGATGCTCAATGGAATGTCAAACAAATGAAAGAAAAAGAGGCTATAGCAGTCAAACTAACTAACCTTCCACCAAATACAACAGCCTTCGATCTTTAACACATATGTGAGCAAACCAAGGCCAAATCATATTATATCCCAAGATACCTGTCATACAAAAGAAAAAGATTTGCCATAATCAGCTTCAAAAGTGAGGAAATCAGAGAAGCAGCCACTAAAGAAAACTTTTAACTTGGAGAAACCATAGTGGAATAGAAACACATTGAAACCAAACTATGTAGCCTTTGCAGCAGTGTGGAACACTTAGTAGCAAACTACCCACTGAAAGAATGCAGTGCACAATAGAAGCAGTACAGATCAGAACAAGCCAAATGTTTCGATAAACTTTATATCAAATACAAACCAGTAAGAATAGGTGCAATTAGAAACTTATCTAAACAAAAACACAATACTACTAAACCAGGATCTTATGCAGCAGCAGTCAGGCAAGGCCAACAAACTAGAGACAACCAATCCTTCAAACCAAAGTCAACAAACACAATGGATAAAATCCTAGAGATATTAAGAGAAATTAGGAGAGAAATCAAGAAAATTAGGGAAGAAATAGCAGACTTAGATGAATGCATTGTCAACCTGAAGAGCTACAATGAAGAATACATGGAACAAGTAGAAGAATTCCAGGACATCAAAGAGAACTATAATCACATAGCAGAAAACAATAAAGAGTTACCCGACAACCTTCAAGATATCCAAGCCAAACAACAACATATTCACTCCATTATAAATAGATTGGATCAAAACATGGACAGAATGTTTAATGCATTGACAAACACCTTGAACTCGAATTCATTCCAACTCACATTCATCCATAAATGAGTCAAAACATAGAGAATACTATAAATAATAGTAATACCTCTGTAATAAGAAACACAATAACCAACAATATAGACAACACTATCATACCTACCAATTCACAGACAAATATAACACAACACACAATAAATAATGATCCAAACAAGACAGAAGAAAACCTAAAAATACTATTTGGCAAGCCATAACATATAACATCCAAAGCTTGATCAATGATCAAAAAAGAAATGACTGGTTCACCTGGTGTGCCATGAAGAAATGGAACATAGTCATAACAACAGAGACGAATGGGACAAATTCACAATCTAAATACTGGAAGCATCCAAAATATAATATAATATGGTCCCATAACAAAGAACAAAAGATAGGACAAGAACTAAATATTATGCTCAACAAAGAGATAACAAAGAAAGTTTTTAAGTATGATACATGGCCAGGAAGACTCATTTACATAGATTTAGCCTTTCCCAAAAAACAAAAATTAAGAATAATAGGAGTTTACTTCCCAGCTCAACAGGAAGACAAGAATCGACAAGGCATCCTAAATTGATTGAGACGATAAATCAGGGAAGCTATCCAAAAAGACTGGCATCTCCTGGTCTTGAGATATTTAAATGGTGTATCTAATCCAGCATGGGATAGAGACAATGCAGGTAGAAGAAGTACAGCCAACAAGCCCTCAGGCCCTCAGATAGAAATCCTTGTGGACAACTACCTTAAAGACACATACAAACTCCATAACCCTATCAAAAGAAAATTCTCTTGAAGCTGAAATACATACAGTAGCAGAATAGATCAAATATGGATGAACAGATTATCTACCTAGCAAAGCAAGAAAGCAATCATTGGTGAACTCCTAGACTCTTTTATCCTCAGTGATCACAGGTCAGTCACGACAGAAATAGAAGCATGGCAACTAAGCTCAAAAAAAGAACCAACCTATCACAAACCCAACACCAAATACAATTGGTATCTAATAAACAACGAACAATGGGAAAAATTTATACTAGAAATAGAGAACTCTTTGAACAACAAAAAAGCTGAGCTCATGTCCATAGACAAACAATGGAACAAACTACAAAACCATCTCTTAAGAGCAGCAAAGCTACATATTCCCAAAAGGAAACACCATTGAAAAAAAAGAATATCTACAGAAAACAAGCCAGTAGAGAGACCACTTCTACAGCTACAACTTCTCAGAAATAAAATAAAGGTGGCCTTGAAAACAGATGGCTCACCTTCTAACATAGAAAAACATCTACAAGGAAACCTAAATGATCTCAAACAACAAATGGAAGGGACCATTAAAACACACCCAAATGATTATCTATTCCACTGGCTTACACTTACACAAGATACGATAAAAGCCTATAAAGTCCTAATCCGTGAATAACCCAAAGAAAAAAAAATCAAGTCATCAAATAAAGAATAGCAACCAGACAAGCCTTTCTAGCAATAAACAAAAAAGCAATGATAAATAGCATTATGGACAGACCCAAAAGATCCATTACTCTAGACAAAATAATCCTAGAAGAAGGGGAAGCAATAAATATTTTGACTGAACTGAAGAAAATAAAAGCTACAGTTAGAAGACACTTCAAGGACTGGACTTCAACAAGAAACATTACAGTAATATTGGATCACTTCTCATGGAAAAAGGAATACAGACCCAAGGACAACATCAATCACAGATACTACAATACAGTTCTAACAGAAATATCTAAAGAAGAATTGAAAAGAGCAATCAAAGATAGAAGTACAAAGTCCTCTTCAGAAAGAAACCAGATCCTATACTTAGCATACAAGAAACTGGGCAATCTGGCCCTCAAAGAAATCAGGAACATCTTCAATCGAATCATCAAAGAAGGCTTTATACCCAATAAATGGAGCAAAAGAGCCATATATCCTATACCTAAGCCAAAAGACTAACAAAACAATCTCGACATAACAAGACCAATTACATTACTGGATACAAAAAAAAAAATCTTTATTGAGATTTTAATGGATAGAATCATTTCATATCTAACAAAGAACAAGATCCTATCCGAACTAAATTGGACTGCACTGCCAGGATGTAGCACACAGGAACCTATCCATATAATAAACAACATTATTGAGCATGCTAAAGAAACAAAAAAACAAGCATGGATTCTCAGTCAAGATATGTCAAAAGCATATGACTCAGTGAATCTAGAGATGCTAATTAAGGCTTTAAAATGAATAAAAATTTCTATACAAATAATCAATATCCTATGCAACATTTTCAACCAAAGACATAACATAGTTCTCATATGTTATGGGCCAACAGAGGAATATGAGGTTAACAATGGTATAGACCAAGGAGACATAATCTCCCCACTTTTATGGAGGATTTTTTATGACCATTAATCACAACAATCGAAAAAAACTTTACTGGCTATACAATAACAACCAAATCCTGCAAGAACTTTAAATTAGGATGGGAAAATAAGAAAGTAAATATCGCAGTCAATGCTTACATGGATGACACCACATGGATTACAGATAATAGAAAAGAGTTACAACAAATCATCAAAAAAGTAGAAGAGTTCTACAAAATAAATGACATAAAAATCAATCCACAGAAGTCTCAGCTGCTAATCATTAATGGAAAAGACAATGACTTCACACAAGGCATAGAAATGGAAGAACAAACTGTTAAAGGCTGCCCACAAGGAATACCAGTAAGAATCCTGGGAGTTTGGAATGGCAGTACAGGGAAAAAAGACTATCAAAAAACTCTAATTCAACAAAAGTTCAGGAAGACCAAGGAACTCATAGGAATGAAGCACCTAACTGACAAACAGATATAGTACGTAATTAATCATGTTCTGATTCTCAGTGCAGAGTATCTATGTAATAACATGATACTTTCAGAAAAAACATGTAACTTCCTTATAAGCGGTATTACAGCAACTTTCAAACACAAACTAGGCCTTGCCAGGACAACTCCAAACAACATCCTCTTCAACAAATTCGAATACAATCTAATACACCTCTGGGATAGACAACTCCTTCTACATGTCATGAATTGGACAAACCAAATCAACAAAAACAATATAGCTAGTGAAATAGCAAGAAACAGACTCCAAACCTTACAGAATGAATTCAGGTCCACCAAACTCATGCTAAACAAAATGGAACAACCATGGAAACACATGGGAAAAAATCTAATACACGACACTATCTGGCTTATGAGAAGACATGGTTTTACATTTGATCTTATCAATGAAAACAATAGCATTACGCTTGTTCAGGAAATAGACACTCCCATAGAAGAGATTATAAGTAAACACTTCTATTCAAAACACCGACATCATCTCCACAAACACAATATACTCTTCATTGGACAACTGTTAAATACAGATAGTACAAAAACATTAAAATGATGCCAAATCATAAGAATTGAAAGAAAAACATTTCCAGGTCCAACTCCAAGGTAGTTTCTTACCTAGAGCAGCAAAATTAAAGGAATGCTAGAAGCGAACAAAATTTCAACACAATAAACAACAACCAATACTTTCAAACAAGGAATTCATACAACATTCCATAATATAACCAAACCTCACTGGATTTATACACAGAAAGAGGGAGAACTTACAATTGGAAAGAAACAAAAAAGAATAGACCAAGACACAACGAGGTATAGACACTTTACCCAAACTTCAGGGAATTCCCCATTGGAAGTATACCAAGGTTGCAGGCTAAACGTTCTAGATACCAATAAAGGGAAATGCAGCTTTACTGCAACTTAACAACATTCAATCACCATACCTGTCCAGAAAAGTCTAACTTCTACAAGAGAAAACAACACAAATATGAAGGAGTGCAAATGAAGAAACAAAATATCCCCAAACTTCTTTGCCATAACCTTCGCCGAATACACACAGACATTGGAATCACTCACACAAAACAAGAACATAATAGTTAGCATACCAGCTGAAATATGAACAAGAAATAGAAAGAAAGACAAAGTTCTCAACTGCTCACAGAAAAATACAGAAAGGATAGAGAAAATTAGGAAAAAAATTAAGAATTTTATCATATTTGACATCTACACAGATGGATTCTTCACAAACTCAAAGGATAAATACTATATAGGCCTGGGCTGGATCATATCACCCCAGACTTAAAGGAACACACCTTCCAAGGACAGATCAAATGACATCCCTTATCTACAGAATAGAGATAGCAACCATTGTAATAGCTTTAAGTACATTACCAGATCACAGTACAGTAAACATCTATACAGATAGTTAAGCAGCAATAAATGGAATAGAAAAGACCTTGAAGGAAGACAAAAACAAGATCATGAAAAAACAAAAAAATTCAAATCTTCTACTTCAGATCAAAACCTTATGCCAGTGAAGAAAAATCAAACTAGTGCTATACAAGGTTAAAGGCCACTCTGGAATCAAACATAATGAAACAACAGATCAACTGGTACAGATAGATACATGGAAAGGTATGAAACCAGGAGAAAATGAAATTGAAATTACTAGAATTAATGATCCAGAGACAGGCATAGCACTACAATGGAACAATCACTTTACTGAATTCCCCACGAAAATAATCACACAAAAGCTCACAAACACTATCCACCTGGCAAAATGACACCTTTTGAATAGAACCAGATGCAATTTCAGTGAACAAATAATTAAAGAAATCAACTGGTAAACAACAACAGCACACTTGCAACCCACGAAGATGAGTAACCACCATACAGATAGGGAAGACCAGAAATAAAAGAAGTTCTATCTTAGCCTTTGGAATGACAAACTACCAACCAAGAGCAAGCTACATGCAAAACTTCCATTAATCTACAAAAATAACAAATGCAACAAATGTGGAGAATCAGAAACCAGTATACACCCCTTCCTTTGTCAACAACTCAGAGCAGAAACAGAAAAGACCCTAAAGGATATAACCATAACCTGCGTGAAAAACTACATAGAAAAAAAAGAATTTCAATATTTCACCATCCATTTCTTAAACAAAAACAACCTGAAATATAAGGAATACTTGATAGCAAACATTAGGAGGGCTTTCTACAAAGGACTTATACATAGTCTCAAGACAGCCATTCCAGATAGAATCGAAAGGAAAAACTATATTACAGAAATCCGGCTGGAAACAATCAAATACCTATATCAAACATGACAAAGATAATGTAAAACCTTCTAGGAGTGGAAAGCTAGGGAGGGAATCACTAGACAAAAAGAAAAAGTAGCAAAATATGAGACAAGAAAAAAAGACCTCACTTTCACAGCAAGAGGAAAACACATAAAAGACCAATTCATACACCTGGTCAATGAGTTTATGAATCAATAGATTACAAATCTTATAGACAACTTTTACATATTTGAAATTTCTTTCAGCACTAGCCCAGTCTTGGTAGGTTAGCTCCCCATCTTGGAGGGTGGCAACAAACTACAAGATGAGTACCTCAATACAGAGGAATTCTATTGAGTTTTATTTGATAGTAAACAGGTAATATATCTTAGAATAGTTTTTATATATTGATACTATATAATTATAAATAAAGCAAGGCTGAGCCAGCATTTAAAAAAAATATATATATATATATATATTAGACAATATCTGAATTTAATTAAACAATTTTTTCTAATAATAATATAAACAGTATATAACAAAACCTTTTGGAATTTTTTAAATACATATTTTTGTTTATAAATTAATAAAAAATTATTTAAATTATTAAAACTTTATAAATATAAAAAAATATAAAAAAAATTTTTAAAATTATTATGTAATTTATTTATTAATTTTAATTTTAATTTTATAAACAAAAAATTTTATATATAAAAAAAAAAAAGATTATAAAATTTTTTTTAAAAAATTAATTTTAAAAAATTTATTAAGTTATTTTATATAAAAATCTTAATATATTTTGTTTTTTTAGTTAAAAGAAATTATTTATAAATTTTTATATAAAATAAATAATTTTTTAGTGAATTATAAAAAGTAAAAAAATTTTTAATAAATTTTAATATTGATTTTATATAGTAAAAACATAATGAAAAATTTATAAATCAATTTTATAAATAATTTTTTTAAAATTTAAATAAAAAATTTAATATAAAATAATATAAAACTTATATAAATAGTCTTAAGTAATCTTATTCTTTAACTTTTAAAAAACATATATTTAAATTTTTATATTATTTAGATAATTTTTATTAAGTTATAAATAAATAAAGAATTTCAAAAAGTTTTATTACATCTATATGATCAATTTATATTCTTATTAATATAATTATATATTATAAAAAATGAATAAACAAGTATAAATTTTAAGCTAAGATATATTTAAAGCTTATAACTCAATAAATTGTAATAAATTAATTAAAGATTTTTATTAAATAAAAATATTTAAATAAATAATAAAAATTTCAATAATGTTTTTAAATTAGATAGATTATTATTTTTATATAATATAATTTAATCAGTTTATTTCTAGTAAAAGATAATATTAGTTATATTTTATATTTTCTCTTATAGAAAATCTTCTATTGTTTCTTATTTATAATAGATAGTAATAAATATAAAAGAGTATTCAATTATAACAAAACTTATAAAATCTTGAAGAATAATAATATTCAAATATAATTAATATTATAGTATATAATATTATTTAGATTTCAAATAATTATACCTCTTTTCACTAATTATCTAATTATACATAAAAAAGATGTTTACAAAAAATTTTATATTTCTTGACTAATAAAGTCTTATCACTTTTTTTAAACCAACTTTAAATAATATTTCAAAAATAATCTTTATCTATCTTTTCCTTTTGTAAACATTTTATTCAAACAAAAACCTGACTTTTAATGGCAAAAAAGTTTTGAAAAGAAAAAGAACTGAAGTACTACTATCTATTCATTTACTAGAGAAACAATACAGAGCTTTTTTGATAATAAGAGACTTATCTTGAAGGTAACTATTCATTCTCTTGTTATATATTTACTTTAAGAATACCCTTTCTCAGTTTTTTTTGAGAAATTTTGTCTATCTCAGTTTGACCTTGAATTTTGAGTAGTACAAAGTTTCTCAAACAGTGATTAGTCAGCAGAAAACACATCAATAAAAGAATGTAAACAAGCTCCTATTGGTTACTTTATATATTTAAATACAATTCTTTAGCTTCATAAGAACCTGAAATTTATCTTAAGATACTAGACTATAATATAAGTAAATATAAAATATAGTCTCTCCTATATTAGTGCCTTGATTAAAAAAGAATTCTAACAATATACTATATGAATCTATCAAGTGAAACTATATCTATAGCAAAATCCAAGGTATATAAAAAAAAATAATACCTAAAAAGTGTCATTTTTATTTTTTAAACATATTAGATTGATAGACTGAGAAATTAATTATTCATATAAATTGAAAGGTAGAACTAATGTGCAGTTTGAAAAAAAGGACTATGGCTTAACCTTTCAAGATAGTAGTACTCTGAAAAAAACTGTATAATATTTATAAAATCTAATAAAGTACAAGCCAGACATGTTAAGACTTTCTTTTCTAGGATAGAATTATTGCAATGGCAAATAAGAACAGATTATTGGATAATAGGTTACTTCTCTCAGTGTTCATATAGCCTAAGGAAAGACATTTTAATAGCATTATCAAGCCACTTCTCCCCTATATCCTAGAATTTCCCTCACAACTTCTGGCTTATTATTACCTGAAAAAATATTACAGTGGTTCTATACTAGATAGGATAAGGTGAAAATCAAAAGAAAGAATTAGAGCTGGAAGACAAGAAATCACAATATGGCTATATTGAAAGTAATTAAAGAAGAGACTACAACTTGGACTAATAAAATATTTAAAGAGTAATCAGTCAATAGTATAAAAATAGTAGTAGTAGTGTGGCTTTCAAATTACTTTATATTATTCTTTTCTGCTAGTGCCTTCTTAGTTGATGCAAAGTCTTCTTCCCTATTTAATTTTATATAGTCATGTTTGTAATTACAATTTAACTTAAAAGATAGAATGATAGTAGTTGGATAGACATTATAACTAATTAGATTTAAATCTAAGAAATACATAGATATGAATACAACTATTATAAATTCTCTCTTAATTTTTCTTGTACTAGTAGATCCCTTTATTAGTCCCTTTGTTTCAAAAAAATGATAAAGTCATGAAGTAGGTTTTTGCTTATCATGATTTATTTGGAAAACAGAAGTAGTTTATTTATATCATATATATGTAATATTTGCTATATTCAAATAAAACAAGACTGTATTGACATTAAAAAATTTTTAGATTTCAAATAATAAAACAAAATTTTGAAATATTATTTATATAATAGAAAATTTTTTATATTAATAATATTAATGTTTATTTACAAAAATTATAATTTTACAGTATTAATAACAAGTAATAAGATTATTTTAATAGAGTTATAACAAATAATTAAAGAAAACAATTATATTTAAAATCTATAATATATTTTTTAAAATTATTACTATTATATTTAAAATAATTTTTGAATTAAAATTTTTTTGAAAATTATCAATATTATCTAAATAATTTAAATTACTCTTTTTCTATATCTTTTAAATAAATTTACTAACTTTAAATTATCAAATTAAATTTTGAATAAATTAATAATTAAAATATGATAGTAAAATGCTTTATTTATTTATTATGCAACAACTTGTATATAAAGTTTTAAATAATTATGTTAAATTTTAATAAACAAAATAATAATAATAATAATATATTTTAAAAAATAAATTCATTAAATAATAAAGAATTGTTCTTTAAGTTCAAAATTTTTTACAGTGTAGTTGTATTTAAATTAGTGACAATATTAAAATTAAATTAATAAACAAATTTGACCAATTGTGGATTTATTTAGACATGCTTTTAACTTCTTTATTTATCAAATTAAGATTTTATATGGAGTGGCTATATCATAGTTTTATTGATCAATTATACTAATATAAAGGTTTAAATTATTTTTTATATCTCCGATAAACTTTTTCTTATGAGCTTACTATTGTTATATATGAGAAAATTTTATTCTAATAATTTATTATATTCAAATAGCTAGGCAAGACAATAAGGATTTAACGTGTGTTCATGGCAAGTTTCTTATCTACATATTAGACTTTTCAAACCAATATGTCGCCTTCTCTTCATCTTTAGTAGTTCCGATTCCAAGTTGGTAACACCACCCAAGGTTTTTCTGCCCTTTGGCGTTTCCACCTTCGGCAGATTTCAAGTACCATTGAAATGCTTTCTCTTCGTCTCGAGGGGTTCCAATTCCATTTTCGTAACAGTATCCGAGGTTATTTTGTCCTTCAGTGTTCCCATCTTCAACAGATTCCAGGAACCAATAAAATGCCTTCTTGTCATCCTGTGTGATTCCAATTCCATCTTTATAACACCATCCAAGGTTATTTTTGCCCATGCTATCTCCACCTTCAGCTGATTTTATGTACCAATGAAGAGCTTGTTTGTCATCTTTAACAGTTCCAATTCCATTTGAGTAACAATATCCAACACTACATTGTCCACTAGCATTCCCACCTACAGCTGATTTCATGTGCCATTGAAATGCCTTCTCATCGTCCTTGGTGGTCCCGATTCCATTTTGATAGCACCATCCAAGATTATCTTGCGCTACGTGATCCCCACCTTCAGCTGATTTCAGGTACCACCAAAATGCCTTTTCTTCATCTTTTATAGTTCCGATT
>CAJVPT010005125.1:0-12564 GCA_910592055.1 Acaulospora colombiana | reverse complement strand
AGAATGGCAAGATCTGGACTCACCTAAGATTATTAGTGTAATCAAATGGCAAGATATAGTGCTGGATGCTCCAATAAACAGTTTGTTAAAAAAACTAATGCCATAATAATGACATACCAATGGACAACTCAAAATAGAATAGATAAAAAATGGAGTCATCAAATTCAAGACCAGCACAGGCACACATGGGACCTAGTTTGGGAACAAATGAATAATGGGCATATATGGAATACCTCTTTCAAAGGATCACAAAGAAAAAGCTTTCTTGTTAAGATAACTAGCAATGAGCTATTCATGTTAACAAAGCTAGCCATAAGAAGACCAGACTTATATAAGCAAGTAAGATGTCTCACATGTGGACAGCATGAAGAGACAATAGAATACTTGCTAGAATGTTCAGCATACAGAACTCAGTGGCAAGAAACCTGGCAGAAAGGTATGAAAGATATGATGCAAAGTTTCAACAAACTGCTGGTAGATAGGAAAAAGGAGTTAGAAGAAAAAGAGATAAGCCTGGCAGTTGATGATAGAATGAAAAGAAGAGAAATGGATAAGAAAATAGCTCAACTAGTGGAAAGGATCTCAAACACTGATCGGGATATACTCAACTTCTGCATGGGACTGATTGAAAAAGACCTAATGAATGAGATATTAGACTCGAAGTGCTATGAAAAGAGAATTGTTAAAAAAGTAAGAAAATGGATAATAAAGATGCAGAAGAAAACACGTAACCACTTTAAAAAGAAAATTTGAAATGTCAGATGTGAAAAGATGATAGAGTAGGAATGGATATTAGGAATCAACAGAGGTGACAAGATCAGAAGGCCAACATATCTATAGAAGCAAAAAAACAGGACCAATATACCAGGAAATCAGTCATATCAAGTACCATTAAAAGAAGAAGAATTAGAAAATGTGATGCTCAAACAGGTCATAAGAGATGGGTTAAAGTATGGGATGAAATGGTTGGGTTTTAATCACTGTCAGAACTCAAAAGAGTGATCTGCAGTAGTAATCTGCAGGCAATAATAGAAGGGTATTTACCTGAACTCCTAATGGAGCGATAAATTACTCCCAAAGTTGCACTTAGAAAGGTAAAACAACCAAGACGAGTGAGTTAGTTAAAGAATTGGCTTTAGTGTCTCATATTATATGTATAGTTTATAAATATTTAATAAAGCATATGTAACTAGCCTGACAGAGGGCAAAAAAAAAAAAAAAAAAAGCTATATATTAAATGAAAATAAATTTATCTTTTTTTGTACCATATATTTTTCTAAGCATGATACAAAACTTTTTTTGATATTTCGTCTATATGTATGCTCCAGATTTGTACAAAATCTAATGTTATATTATGCATTTTCTAATTATTGCTGATAAAATATGCAGTTATTACTAGAAATGTCTTTATTGAAGTTGATGTCCAAATATCGAGAATAAATAAAATATGGCTCTCCACTTCTTGCAAAATTTTTTTAATTTTTTCTTATTCAGCCAAGTATAAATCCATTATATATGTTTTAACAAATACATCAGCTGATATTTTAGTTTTTTGTAAAATTGATTGAATAAATGTACTGAATTCTGGCTCCTCTACTATCATAAAAGGGTATTGATTCATGACAATCCATTGGATGAGATTTTGTTTTACTTTTTTAGGTTCATATATCTACTATATAAAAAATAAATTTTAGTACGGTTTTAAATTTAATAAATATATTTATACTAAACATTATAGTATTAAAAAATTTTCACTTAAAGATTTATTGAAATGTGGATTTATTTTTATCAGGTGGTTTTTTTCTAGGTGTTTGAAAAGATTAAAAGTGCTGCCTTCACTACCGATATATTTGATACTGTAATAATTGCAGGAAACGTTTTTACTTTTATTGAAATCAGTATCCTTTGTAAAATAATTCCACACTTTACTTCTATAATTTATTTTATTACTCAATGATACCTCCGAAAACTACTTGTAGCAAAATTACTGGTATCACTCAATTCATAACTATCTAAACTGAAACTTTTATCATTTATTTTATTGGAATTATTAAAAGAACTATTATATTCTATTTTATTTTTTGATGTAAATAATATCAGTAATGTTGCACAAAGAAAAATATTGTAAAAAATATTATAAAATTTTAAAGAAATATGTAAAGATATTAAAGGAATATAAAAAAAAATCCAGATTTTTTTTAATTACCTTAAATAGTTTAATTTAAATATAGTTAAACTGCTAAATTTTATTTGAACCTAGTTAGATTTTAAAACTTGAAATCTGATTGGTTTCAAAATTTAGAATCCAATCAGATCAGATTTCAAAATTTAGAATCCAATTAAATCAGATTTAAAAATTTGAAATCTGTGAATACAAACGGATCAAAAAATTTAAAATCTCATTCAATCTGTTCGGATCAAATTCTCAGATCATTGGTTTCGGATAAAAATTGCAATCCCTAGGTAAAAGCAAACAAAATAATGATAAAAAAGAAGAAATTAATATAGAAAAAAGAATAATAAAAATAGGCACACATAATATTAGAGATATCATTGATAAAGTTAATCAATACAGTTTTATATAAGAGATAAGTAAACAAGGTATAGGCATAATAGAGTTGTGTGAGATTAAATTAATATACTGTATATTAATGCAAAATGGGTCTTCAATAATCAGAAAGAGTATAAACACTTTCATAGCACTAATAAAGATACTCCATATAAAGCAGGAGTGAGTTTATTAATAAAAAAAGATCTTGAAAAACAAGTGCCATTGGTAGATGAAGCAGATGGTTATATAATCACTATAAATCTGTTAACAAAAAAAAATAAAATCTGTATTATACAGGTTTATATTTTATTAGATAGATACAGATGCAAGAAAGTGCAAAACAACTTAATAAGTTTAATAGGAAAAAATATGGACATGTTTTCACACAATCATAATGGGTGACTTCAATGTAGCATACAACCTATCAGAGGATAGAATATCCCCTCTAGAGCATGTTTCAGATCTTTTTAATGTCCAGAGATTCTTCTATTCAACTTTTTTAATTAATGGGACTTTCTAGATATATAAGAAATATGGGAGAGAAAAGATAAAACTCTCACAAGACAAGATACCACAAGTAATAGCAAAATAGATTTCATCTGGATATTATAGAGCTTGATAAAATATACAATTCTACAATTCAATAATCAAAATATAAAAGAAACTATCAGAAGTAATCATACTATACTATTGGTAACATTACAAGATGATAATCTATTTACAAGAAACAAGACTATTAGATGTTGCACAACAACCAAAACATGAAAATTGACTTAAAAGAAACATTCTCTGAATAGTGGCAAGTCTTTTAAAAAAGTCTGAATCATAAGCTCAAAATCTTATTGGAACTAGTACTTAATAAGGAATCTAATGAAGATGAAAAAGAATTGCAAGCTAATAAAATCTGAAAAGTCTTTAAAAATCTAATTTGTAGTGCAAACTTTAACAAACTAACAACCAAAAAACAGATCGCAAATAAGGAAAGACAATATAAATATAGTTCAGAATTCATATAATATAGAAAGAGTCTTCAATTAAAAACAGTTTTTAAGAAAGCAGGGGCATCAAAAGAAATAGCAAAAGTGCAGAAACTCAATATAGCTATAGAAAAACATAATGTCATCCATAATCTACACCATCAATTAAAAAACTATTGTATTTAATTTAGTATTTCCAATATTCTCTAGATATCCTTGAAAAAAGATATTCAAGATGCAATAGAGGAGCTTAAGTTTATATATCAAAACTTAGAAGAAAAAAAGATAAGAAAAAAGATTAGATCAGCATTAGAACAAAGATATAATGATCTCAAATACAATCAAAAGAATATGGTAAGTTTATTAACAAACAAAAAAAGATACAAAATAATACTTGATTAAATTAAGATCAAGCAAGATGATATAGAATATATTACAATTAATAAAAAAGAGATCAAAAAAGAAATAAAATAATATCATTAAGAGGTCTTTAAAAAGTGTAATACCAACTTTGATAATCTTACTGAAGAGTGGAAAAGAGAATATGCCTCCAAACAGTATATTCAAAATACATAGTACAATACTCTTCTAGAGCCAATCACACATGAGAAATTAGAAGAATCACTTTGTGCACTTCCAAACAACAAAGCTCTAGGAAAATCTCAAATTAGCTATAAAATACTGAAGAAGTTAGGACAAGAAGAAAAAAAATATCTATGAAAAATGCTAAATACCTTCTTAAAATTGGAAGTTACACATATATGATGTAAACAAAGCCATATATACTCAATAACTAAATCAAAACCATAGGAATATGAATTGGCAAACACAAAACCAATTGTACTATTGGATGTTACCAAAAAGTATTTTATTAAAATTCTAACCACCAGAATGGAAAATATCTGCAAGACTAACAATATTATCAGAGGTTTTAATTATATAAGATTATCAAGAGAAAGTATAGTAGAATCCATTCAAATTCTCAATAATATCTGTAAAATATAAGAAAAAACAAAAAAGAGTTGTGAATACTCTTTCAAGATACAACCAATGCATATGGTATTATCAGTCTGAAAATATTAACAAAAGCAGAAAAAATAAAAGTATCTAAAGAATTTATCAAGATCATGATGAGCCTGTTCTGAAATAGAGAATTCAAAATAATATTTGAAAATGATCTCATGGAACTGATAAGAGCAGAAGATGAAATTGATTAAGGAGAAACTATCTTGCCACTTATGTGAAGAATCTTTTATAATTCCTTGTTATATAAAATCTAAGAAAATAAAGAACACATATATAAAATGGTAGTCTCATAAAATTTTGAACTAAATAGTAATATTACTAAGAAACTAGAATCAAGACATGCAACCATAACCTTTATGAATGATATCACTTGGATAGAAGATTCAAAGAAGATATGAAAAAGATCCTAGAGACAACAAGAATCTTTTATAAAGCAAATAATTCTTAGATTAATAGTAATAAATCAATATTAGTAACTATTAATAACTATAACTCCTATCCAGAAGAAGTTTATACTAGAATTAATAAAGAAGTAGTCAGAGAACTAGATAGAAAAGAGTAAGCAAGATTTCTAGAAATTTGGATAGGCAATAAGAAAACTGCAATAAATTCAAAGAAAGAGTATTAAAAGAAATCAATATTATTGTCAGAGCTCTCAAAAACAAGAAAATGATAGATAAGTAAATCTTCTATATATTAAATAGAATATTGATTTCATGAATAAAAATTAGAATACAACATAGTATATTGTTTTGAAAAATATTTAATAACTTAACAGCAGTATACTGCAAACTCTTCAAGAACAAAACTGTATTATATAGATCCATTTATAATAGTGTAATCCATCATCTGAAGATATATAATCTCAAAAGTATATAGATACTTCAAAAAAAAAGTCAAATTACAGGACTCTGTAATAAAATAAATGATCAAGGTCTAGCAAGACTTATTATAATCATTAGATTAAAACAAGCACAAATTAAACATTAGGAGTCTTGCAATCTTTTTTCATGTGAATTCTTGTGCCAACTCAACAATAAAAAAATTTTATATTACAGGTTCTAAAGCTAATCAAGGACTTGGAAATAACATTTCAAAGTTGAAAGTAAAATGATATCTTTGAATAGACCAAAGGCAACAGTCTAATTCAGAAACATTTAATACCTAAAGAATATAAAAAGGCAATACTATCCTTATAAAACAATAGATTAATTTTTTATTTTATTTTATTTTTTTATAAAACTGACTTATCTCACACCTTTTCCAGTGCTTTATTAAGAAAAAATCATATTTAGCAACAATCGGAATGACTATTTACCCATACTGTCTAAGGATTTACAGATCATTAGAGAGAAATAAAAATGAAGAGCTATTTATTTTTACAACTCGATCTATGTCTAACCTAATCAGGATAAGAAAAATACATAATCACCTAGTGTAAATACTTCTCTTTTAAAAATAAAGCTGGGGACAAATGAGATACACAAGCTGTGTATTGCTTACTCATCCCTATAATTCAGGAACTGACATTATCTAGAGTATGCTAATATATCCACCGGTTGACTTGTTGCCACCCACTATGTGGCCTAACATACCAGGACTTACACAAGATTCCCAGCACCATCTGATGTTGGGGGGTCCCTTATACTAGTCTTGTGACTAGTTAGTGTTAAAAAATTTTTAAGATGAAGGGGTAAGGTTTAAAATATTTATAAAAAAACAAAAAAGAAGAAAAAATGAAGGGCCATCTAACAACTGCTCTTCCATCCAACTTTGCCTCTGAAGGAACTTGATCCATAGTCTTGATACTTTCGGGATTAATGAGAGAGAGGAGATCACAGTTCATGTGATATTTATCTACCTGCACACTAGCTGGTGACTTATGATGGATCTAAAGTTCTTATGGAGCTTAGGAAATGCATTCACGTTCTATGTCACATGTATCCTTGTTTACATTTCTGCTAACTATGGAGCAACCAATTCCAGACTTTAGCCAATCAATCTGTCCAAAATCTGATGTAACAGAAAATTTAGGGTCAAGCTAGAGTAGGCAAAATCCCCCAGAAAAATCAAGAAAACTGTTACACACTGAGAGAGAAGCCATTTTTGACTGTGATAATGATGTCAGCTTGTCAGCTGGCCTGGAGTTGTTGGCCCAAACTTCTTCTTAGACTCTAGGACCTCCATAGGGAAGAGAGAGAAAGTATTTTTTCGTCTGATTTCTTCTTCCTAGAAAAGCTTTCTTGCCTTTAACTTCTTAGGTAAGGGGTTTGTAAAGAGAAAAATAAACAAGAAGGATAGAGTATGACTACTGCTAAATAAAGCAAGTGTTTTTAAGGAGAGTTTTGAAGTTTTATTACTCTCAAAACATAAAGTTTTGGAGAAATGCTTTTTTTTGGAAGTGGTGGTCAGGGATCTATGGGAAAGAGTTGATGAAAACAATAGATTAATATACTGTATATAGATCACCAATAAATCAAAACCCTATAAAGTTTAGAAATTAAAGAATAGTTCAACTTATACAAAACACAAGCAAGGGCTCAATCCAAAAATAGTTTAATATCCTGCAAAGAACCATAACTAAAAAAAGTACAGAAGATCTTACAAAACTTTAGGAAAAGAGATGGAAAGAAAAAATAGATGCCAAAATATATAAAGCCTAAACTTGATAAAGACAAAAGGAAGAAAACTTGAATAGTTATTTAGAAAAAAAGCCAACAACTAGTAATGAGAAAACTAATTTAAGAAAATAGTCAAGGTATAGCTATAATCTGTCACTTTAATTAACAAGAAACAGAAAATAGTCTAGAAACAGTTCTTATCAAATGTTCAGGATGCCTCCTAAATAATAAAAAGAGAAATAAATGCAATATAGAAATAAAATCAGATATAATGTATACTATACTATACTATTTCTAAACTATCAAAAAAATATCAGAGAAGTACAATCGCTAAAGATTCCTTATTTCTTACTTGAGCTTGATAGGATAACAACAAGTATAGTTTCAAAAACCCAAGACCAAAGAAATAATCAAATTGAAAGAATAGAACACATACTAATAGGAGACTGGGAACAAGAAATAATTAGAGACAATATTAAACAAAAAGTATATTAAGATCATCTACTTGAAATTCTTTAGTATAATCAAGAATTACAGAAGAAGCTGATCTTCTATTTAGATGGATTCTTGATTGATCATGGCAATGAAAATACAAGAATGGAAGTAGCATGAATACAAACTGAACGAGCGGAAAAAGAAAGTAAATTCCAAACAGGAGTTAAAAACTAGCTCTTATCTATAAGAGTAGAATTGATAGCACTAGTTATAATAGTTTTGATAGTTCTAATAGACAATATAATAGAAATATTTACTTATAGTCAAGTCTGCATCTCTAAATATAAAAAACTCAAAAAGAAGATCCTAAGATAATACACAAAAGATGGTCAAAAGAAAAAAACTGGTCATTATAAAAAAAAAACTCTTTTTACTGATTCTCTAATCACACACAAAAAAGATATTCGCAAGAAGTTTCTATACTTCTTTGCTAATAAAGTCTTAATACTTTTATTAAAACAACTTGAAGTATGACTTCAAAAGTCGCCTCTACTCTTTCTCTTTTATTTACAAACCTTTTTACTCAAAACTTGACTTTTGATGATCAAGAAAAGTCAAGTAACACCTTTAATATCAATGGCAAGAAAGTTTCCAAAGGAAGAAGAACTGACTGTGAAATACCTGAAGATCTATTTAATCTTTGAAGCGAGAGGTATATAGAGGTTTTTGATGACAGAAGGGCTTATTTTTTCCCTTCTAGTCACTGTTGGATCTCTTAGAGCTATCGCTTTCATAGTTTTCTGGGGAATTTTGCCTACCTCAGTTTGATCCTGAATTTTTAGTAACACAAATCCTCACCAAAGGTAATTGGCTAACATGAAACATGTTAGTTTTTGAAATATAAACAAGCTTCTATTGGTCATATTAATGTATTCTGATAATATCATTGATAATTGAAAAGAAAGTTTTAAAAACGGTTGCCCCCAAAAAGCTCAAGTTCCTTAATGAAAACTTCCATGACATCAAAAGATCAAGTGATGGATAATGTGGATTGCAAACTTCCATCTCTTATCTAAGTTTCTCAAGTGGTGACAAAGCTTTAACGGAAAAAAGCTAAGATCTAAATGCTTTCCTTGAAATATTCCAATCCGATACTCACTTAAATGAAAGATCAGTTGGATTGACTCATCCGATGCTGCAGATGGTAAAAAAGAAGATTTCCTCTGAAATTCAAGTGAAGCAAGAAGACTATTCCAATCAAGTAAATCCCTTTTGAGAAGAGGTTGTTTTTATTTTTGGATTTTTTTTGGTGGGCCTTGAATTGTCTTCTTTTCCTAATTGTTTTTTCCTTTTCCTCTTTTTTAACTTAGCAATTCATTGATTTTTGAACAATAAACAGTGATAAACTGTTGGCAATGATCCTGGTAAATAGAGGTTATTATCAATCTATTAGGGGAATGAAATATTGTTTCCAAAATTTGATTTAGAGTACTTTTGTATAAAAATAAGTTGGTTACTTTATGAAAGTCTATAAAATATTATAAATTCATTTTCAATTTTTCAATAAAGACATGCCATTGTAGCATAATTGCAGTTAAAAAAAAAAAACTGGGCATCATGAATAAGAATGTTAGATTTTATAAAGAAAAAATATATTTAACTAACTTTAACTAAAGTTAAAGCTTACTCTAATGATCTATGGAATAAAAAAGTATATCAATTGATTAAAGAAGTATTAAAGCTCTCTGCAATAAAGTGAAATAGCCTCAAATCAAGCAAGATATCTACAGTAATATTGTGACAAAAAGATGTGATGAATAGCTCAATTTGATAGTTTATCAAATAAATTAATAAGAGATCAACTGCCTTATTATAAACACAATAACATAGAACAGAGATAAAAAGGTTTATCAAATTCAAGAATATCAAACCTATTTATAAGACCTGACATAGGATAGGTTAAAGAATATCAATATATGAGATATCTCTTTCAAAGGTTCACAAAGAAAAAGTTTCTTGATTAAATTAATTAATGATAATCTATTTATTTTAAACAAGCTAGTAATAAGAAGATCTGACTTATATAAGCAAGCAAACTATATATTATGCAATCAGAAAAAGAAGATTCTACTAGAATATTCTGGTTATAAAAATAAGATTCTGGCAGTGTGAAAAAAAGGATCTGAAACATTTCTTAAAGAATTCGATAAGTTGTATCAAGATAGAAAAAGAGAAGCAGATAAAAAGAAGATATAACCATTAATCAATAATACTATAGAAGAGATAAAAGTGAGATAGATAGATGGACCTCCAAACTCATAGAAGTAGCCTTGCAAACCAGTTTAGCAAGTGTTTTTCCATCGGGACTTATGTTTTATTTGCTTTAACGTATTACTATTAATATCAAGTTTTTTTTGAATTGCTATTATATCCTTCTTCTTATATAAAAATATCTCATATAAATAAGCAAATGTTTCACTTTGATCAGTTTTATTATTAGTATTACTATACTTATTATATTTGCTATAATAAAATATCTTGACGAGTTGAATATATTTAATGCAGAAAATAATGCATAAATATAGCAAATTTAATCTAAAAATAATTATAATCACATAGTAACTGCGAAATTACATCACGAGCAATGTCATGTGTTTTATTTCAAAGAAATGGCTCTTCAAGCCTAAATCCGTGAATCAGAGATTAGCATAGAAGTTCATCGAACACATTTATTGATATATTTATTGTATAACAATGGTACGAAGTACCTACATGAAATCTTTATTTAATCTATAATAATCAAGTCTCAAAGAGATGTCTAAAGGCATGATATATTTAGATTAAAAATTTGATATATTTATAACTGCTAAAACAGTGGGGTCATGACCCACATCCCCAATTGGATAAAACCTCATAAGGTTTCTATTTTCGTTATAACTCATCAGGAAATAGATTATTTTTATATCATGCGGTTAATGATGGGTCCCTAAAGTATTTAGTATATAAAATTTCACAAATCACTTATGTCCCTTTTTGAGGGACAAAATTCATAGCTCTTCACTTTAATAGGGACAAAAGTCAGAAAATACTATAAATCAATGATTTAGATAATGGAGAACAATTGTGTGTAGTTTTTTTATAGTTATTAATTTAAAAATTTTAATTTTTCCTAGTGAGGGACATTTGACTTATATCCTTGTCTCCCCCTTTAGAGACCCATCTTTACATGCAATTAATCTTTCCTTTGCCCACTTTATATCTTTTAATATAGGAATACATAAGATAAATATTAGACTCTTATCGTTAAATATATTAAATTACCAGAGGCAGAGTGGCTAAATGTAAATATTACATATACCTATATTCATTCATCTATTATTTCTCAGTTTTATCACATTATCTTCAAAACCTAGCATTGGAAGAAGATATTTTGATAATGCCTCATCCTCGTTGCTATTATGATTCCAGTTCAAGACATAATTGTCAAAGAGAGAGTCAAATTTGCGCTTCTGCTTGATAATAGTATTATGGATATAAAAAACTACGCTGTACCAAACTCCAGCGATAACTGGAAGATTTCCGTGAATCAAAAGGTTCGATCTAAAGACCACGCTTGCCCTTGCTTAACGTGGACAACTAACTTTAACTTGGAAAATACTAATTCTCCTCCTTCAAATATTCCAAGAAAACATACTACACAAAGTGTATTTCGATGATCTTTAAAGTCTCAATGAAACTGGCAAATAATGTTAAAATTGATAGCAACTATAGAAAAAGCTTCAAAGGGGTTCGAAACATTGGGGCTAAGATCGAGTTTTTTCATTTTCATATATAAATTAGGATACGTAATTTCAAAATAATTATTGATTGAAATGGAAAGCGGTTGGATACCTTGAATCAAGTTTTTCACACATTTCATATGTGTTTTATGATAAGAGGAAGCAGTGTTTGACATGGTATATGGCAAATTATTACTATCAGCGAAATAACCAAAATATTCTATTAAATCTGTTTTGAAATTCTTAGACTGATATGTGGGATTGTTGATTATATATTTATAATAATTTTCTTTCACATCACCTGCAAATATTTTATCGATGCTAAAAAAATTTACCACAGTCTCACCTAAAGTATTTGTAAAGCATTGTGGATTTAAAACATGCCAATACCCTGTAATACCAATACCACTTGCAACATTTTTGTTATTTCCTGGGCAATATGAAGTTTATCAGTTGGGTATCTCCGAAATGCATCATGAATATTATGCCCTTCTAGAGGTTTCATTTGAGCTATAATGACAATGAAGACGGAATTGAAGCCTGAAATTTGGACTAGTTGAAAAACACACCCATGAAGCGAACTCTTTCCACAATCATTTTCAGTTCCAATCTGAAGAGTTTATTACTTCAGTGTGATTAAAGATCTCGGACTCTAATAACCGCATAAATTCCATAGGTATTTTAGAAATATTTGGAATTGGTTGGATAGTTTGGGATTGCAAAAATTTTTTACTAACACTAGCATTATCATTATATAAATGATTCTGAATAGCGTTCGTGAGTATATCAAGGTGATGGTTGGAGAGTATATCAAAGTTAATTTTGTAAGTGTTAGATTTTATGACATTTGATGGAAGTAACTTTTCACCAAGTAACCCTTGAATAATTTGCCTTTGATGCCTTTTCTCGAGAAATCTTTCAATAAAAGTAAAGTGAGTCGACATGGAGGTAATAATAGATTGCAAAAGATCATTTGATTTAAGATCAATCACAAGGAAATCTTCAGAAATTCACTTAGATATAATATATTCTCGAATTTCATTTTCCAGTAAGAGGTGAATTTCTAATTGCGATTTATGCTTAAATAGCAACAAAATAGATAAATTTATATGATTATTTTCTGTAGGGATATATGCGAGAAAGATATATGCAAAATACATATCGCCTTGTAGCTC
>CAJVPT010005124.1:0-12566 GCA_910592055.1 Acaulospora colombiana | reverse complement strand
ATTCTTGAAAAAAGATATCCAAGATACTATAGAAGGTCTCAAATTTATATGTCAAAGATTGGAAGCCAAAAAAACAAAAGATAGTATTAAAACTACTCTGGAACAGAGATATGATAATTTGAAAAACAATTAGAGATGGATAGTCAGCTCCCTAATTATCTGAACAAAAAGTAAAATAGTATTAGATAGGGTTAAGATTAAACAGAGGGATAATAAATATATCACAACAAAAAAAGATGAAATAGCAAAGGAAATAAGATAGTATTACCATGAGACCTTTAGAAAATGAAATGCTAGTTACAACAGTTTACCAGAAGAGTGGAAAGAAGAGTACAAATCAAAAAAATATATTCAAATAGCTTGGTATAACAAACCACTCAAATCAATTTTACAGGAAGAACTAAATGAAATACTGAGGATACTTTCCAACAACAAAGCTTCAGGAAAATCTCAAATCAGTTATTAAATGCTGAAAAGATTAAGCCAAGAAGGAAAAAATTTCTTGAGAAGAATGTTAAATAACTTCTTAAGATAGGAAGTCACTCTGAAACAATGGAAACAAAATTATATATATCCTATAGCCAAATCAAAACCTTGAGATTGTAAACTCTCAAATACCAGACCTATTATCTTACTAGAGGTTACAAGAAAGTGTTTTACCAAAATTCTTATCAATAGAATAAGGAATATTTGTAAAACTAATAATATTCTTAAAGATCTGAACTATGCAGGGCTGCTAGGAGAAAGTAAGCAAAACCAATTCAAATTCTCAACAACATTTGTGAAGATATCAGAAAAAACAAAAAAGAAATATAGATACTTTTTTAAGATACTGCAAAAGCATATGATACAATTGACCTGTGGGTCAATAGCATAGTAGTAACGCTCCCAGGTTGCCAAATACTGTTTCTGAGTTCAATACTACTGCAAGGCAGTACCATCTAAAGCCTAGGTAGTACAAGAAGATCACATCTATTTTATGATAATGATTTAACCACCTCTGGCCAAGACCCTATCTGATTATGAGGTATTCAAAGATCACAAGATGTTTTAACGGGTTTTAGCACTGAAGCTACCTCATCACAAAACAGGTTCTTTCAAGCTCCTGCAGATAGGTTGAAGATCTGCATACTATAAAATCAAGGAAGCTAGTGAAGCCTAGACACATTAGTTAGAAGAGGATCTCTATCAAATTGATATCCATCCAAGACTCCACGTGGTAATTCCATAGGTAGGCTGTAATAGGTCATATAAAAAGAGTGCTTTAGCGGAATGAGATGACATCAAAGACTCCATGTGAGTATTCTATAGACATACTGTAATAAGTACTATAAAAAGAATATTCAGTGGGACGAGATATGAAAGGGGTCCTGTATTACAGATCCCAGGCCTGTAGAAATGAGGGTCAGAAAAGGGTAATACAGACATAAGTAGTGGGATAGTAGGACTTCTTCTGGCAACAAGCCATGGAGGTACACAAGATATTACAATTAGGTTTATGGATATAATGGTAGGATGGATGAAAATATGCTATAGTTAGCATAAAAATTGATTATAGAATCATCCTATAATTAATAGCTAGACTTATATGTAAGGTCTATTCTATTGACTTCAATAAACTAGGCATCGTTATCCTTAAAAAATAAAAAAAAAATTAAAATTAAAAAAAAAGCATATAATACAATTAGTCTAGACATGCTGATAAAAGCAATAAAAAGAATCAAAGCTCCAAAAGGCTTCATAAAGATCATAATGAGTCTATTTAAAAATAGAGAATTCCATGTTATATTTGAAAATAATCTCATAGAATCAATAGTAGCTAGAAATGGAATTAACCAAGGGGAAATTATCTCACCTCTACTTTGGAGAAATTCCTATAATTCTCTCCTTTGCAAATTTTAGAATGATACACAAAGAGAATATAAAATGTCAGTTACATAGAATCCTGATCTAAAAAAACAGATTACAAGATGGTTAGAATCAAGACACACAGCTATAGCTTTTATAGATGATACAACGTGAATAGCAAGATCTAAGAAAGATATGGAAATAATCCTGAAAACTGTAAGAATCTTCTATAAAGCCAATAATTTTCAAATAAATGACAACAAATCAGTCCTGGTTATTATTAACAATTCCAATTGCTATCTGGAAGAAGTGAAAACAGGTACTAAAGAAGAAGTGGTCAAAGAGCTCAATAGAATAGAACAAGCTAGATTCTTAGGGATTTGGACAGATAATCAAAAAACAGCAATAGAGCATAAAGAATGAATGCTTAAAGAGATCAATATAGTCACAAGAGTCCTTAAATATAAGAAAATAAGCTCTTTATATTCTGAATAAAGTATTAATACCTAGAATAGAATTCAGAATGCAACATAGTATATTGTCTTGAAAATATGCAACATCCTAACAACAGCATACAGAAAACTTTTCAAGAATAAGAGTGGTTTATACAGATCTATGCCAACAGTATAATTCATCATCCAAAGATTTATAATTTGAAAAGTAACTGGATGCTATAAAGAGAAAGTCAAGTGACAGGACTTTGCAATAGACTAAATAATCCCGAACCAGCAGGAATCATATCAATTATTAGACTCAAACAAGAAAGATCAAAAATTGAGAACTGCTTAATTTATTGACCTGCAAATTATTAAGTCACTTAACAGATAAAGGCAACTTTACACTTCAAATAACCAGAATTGCTAAAGATATGGAAATAATATTTCATAGTTGGAAATGGCAAGATATCTTCGAATAGAAAAAGGGAAATATTAGAATTGAAAAATATCTTACATCAGAAGAATATAAAAAAACTATACCATTACTCAGAAACAATCAACTGATGTATCTGAACCAGCTGATTGATCAGGAAACTAAAAAAATTAAAGACTGGTGAATGCTTCAGCTCCTGTAAGATACAAGCAAAGGATCTATACCAAAATGGTTTCAAATTATAATCAAAAATCTCTCAGAAGAACAACTAAAGCAGCTCATAAGATCCTGGAGAAAAAATTATATAAATTGGAAAACAGAATACTCTAAAATAAAACCTAATCGAGACAAGCAGAAAAAATTATGAATAGTAATGAGAAGTAAAAGAAATTAAGTAACTTGGAAAAAATTAAGATAAGAAAAAAAGAGAAACATTATGATAGTAGAATATTTTGTCTGTTATAGTACTAATAATGACCCGGAAACTAATTTATAAAAATATCCAAGATGTTTGGAAGGTATAATACAAATAGTGACTGCATTATAGAAAAAGAAATAGGAGAAATATATACAGTACTATACTTCAATATGAGAAAGTTCACTAGAAGAACACAAGATTTAAAAATTCCCAATCCCAGATTAGCACTTGAAAAAAGGATTAAAGAAGTGATTTACAGAGACCAAAGCCTTTTCAAGATCTAAAACAATAGAATAAATCACGTGGACATTGAAACCTGGGAAGAATCTATTATTAAAGAAAATATTAAAGAAGGCATATATCAAGATTATCTGATAGCTATACTTCAACGTAATGTCGAATCTAAAGAAAGCTAATCTTCTATTCTGATGAATCACTTATTAATTATGGTAAAGAAGAAATGAAGATGGAAGCAACTTGGATTCAGATCGGTAAAGATGGAAAGAAAAGCAAGTTCCAAACAGGAGTAGACAAATGGCCCTCATTTACAAGAGTGTAATTGATAGCAATTATAACAATACTCTTAGTAGTTCTAATTAAAAGCACAATGGAAATCTTTACTGACAATCAGGCATATATTTCCAAATGGAAATCTTTAGAAAAAGAAGATTCAAGAAGGAAACACAAGAGATGGCTCAAAGAAAAAAACTAGTCTCTTTGGGCATGTATAGTAGAACTAATAAAGAAGAAAAATATAGATTTAAAGCTCATAAAAGTTAAAGCACACTTAAATGATTCTTATAATGAAGAAGCAGATACCTTAGCCAAAGAAGCTCTTAAATTTCCATTGATTGAATGGAAAGATCTCACCTCACACAAAATTATTATTGAAATCAAGTGGTAAGAAATGACTCTTGATGATTCAATTAGGCAGTTTATTAAGAACATTAATAATAAAACACTAGCCTATCAGTGGATATAACAAAACAGAACTGAGAAAAAATGGAATCAGCAGATTTCAGAACACCAGGCTCATATATGGGACCTAGTATAGAAAAGAGTTAAAGATGAACACATGTGGAATACATCTTTTAAACAATTCCAACAAAGAAGCTTTTTAATTAAACTGTTAATGACGAGCTACCTATACTAAGTAAGTTGGCTATAAGAAGACTGGACCTATATAAATAAGCAAGATATATTGCATATAGCCAACAAAACAAAACTATAGAACATTTGCTAAAATGCTCAGCCTATAAGAATCAACTAAATGAGGCATGGAATAAAGGAGTAAATAGAATCATCTGAGACTTTAAAGAGCTACTAGGGAAAAGAAAGAGAGAGGCTGAAGAGAAAAATCTTAGGTTAATTATCAATGACCAAGAAGAGATAGGAGAATTTGACAAGTGGATCTCTAAAGTAGTAGAACAGGCTTCTAAAACTAGTTAGGATATGTTAAGTTTTTGTATTGGCATTATAAGAGCAAATATTATCCTAAAAATAACAGACCTAAAATATTAAGGTAAATATATAGGAAGAATAGTAAAAAAATAAATAATAAAAATACAAAAAGGAGTCTGTAATCAAGTTCAAAAAGAAGTCTGAAACAAGAGATGCGAAAAGATAATTGAGTAGGAAAAAACACAAGGAATCAATAGAGAGAACAAAACAAAAAGACATCTATGTCTTTCAAGCCAGAAAAGTATACTCCTGAAGAAAAAAGTGTCACTACCTGAAGAAGGAAACCTCGAAGATGAAGGCTTTCAAGAAATTCTAACAAGAAAAGTAGAGTATTAAATAAAATGATTGGATTTTAGGCTCTGTCAGAAACTCATCGAGTGATCTGCAATAGTGACCTGCAAACAATGAAGTTAACAGTTGAAAGAGTTTTTACTTGAATTGTTAAGGAAGCGATAAATCACTTCTGAAGTTGCACTTAGAGTTTTAATAATTGTTTAAAATAGAGACGAGTGAGTTAGGTAAAGACTAGCTTTGGTGATATATTATCTAATATAAAGTATATATATGTTTAATAAAGCACACATATCTAGCTTGACAGAAGGTATTAAAAAAAAAAAAAAAAAAAAGAGATAAACTCATATTAATTGTTTACTTATTTATTATTTATTTTGATTGATATTTATAGATCTTTTATGGAGTAAACCTAATATTTGGTATTGTTATCTATTAATAGACCTAAAGCATATAAGAAATTTGTTTATACTAGAATATACTGTATATCACATAAATTGCTATATAGGTTAAAGTTTTTATTAAAATATGTTTGATTTATATTATATATTAATTATTTATTTTTACAATTTTGTTTTATTTTTATTTTTTAATTGTTATTCTTAAATTTATAATATTCTCTTAAACTCTTATAACTTTTTTTAACTGGTTTATCAGTTGAAATTATTTTTGTATAGAATTTTTTCTAATATCTAAAAAAAATATAAATTTATATTGACCTAGTTAAAAGCTTGAAGAGTTAATGTTAAGTCTTTTGATCTTATTGTAATCCAGATTTTATATCTTGTTTCATTTTAAAGTTTTTTTTTTACTAATCTGCAATTATATTATAATAACTTGTTTTTATTGAGAAATTAAAATAAAATCTATAATAATTTATAGACTTTCACAAAGTAATTAATTTACTATTATATACTTTAAGTTAAATTCTAAAGATAATATTATATTCTCTTGATATAATTAGATTAATTTCTATCTATTAAGATTATTGTTATTAGTTTGTCACTATTGATTAATCTAAAAACCAATGGATTACTAGTTAAAAGAAAAAGAAATACAGTATATAAATAAAGAAAAAGAAATAATGTAAGGCTTTATTAAAAAAGTCTAGAAATAAAACTATTATTTTTTCAAAAGATTTATCTATTTGAAATAGTCTTCTTGTTTTACTTAAATCTTAGAAGAAATCTTTTTTACCATTTGCAATATCAGATAGGTCAATTCAACTGATCTTTTATTTAAATTAGACATCCGACATTGTATATTCCAGCCACATGACCCATCTCAGTTCATCTTTTTCAACTCCTTCGCCGTAGTGATAGCAGTATCCAAGATTAAACGTCCCCTCTGCGTCACCCATCCCGACAGATTTTTGATAATATTCAAATGCCTCGTGTTCATCTTCTACTCCAATTCCAAAGAAATTGCAATCGCCGCCTAGACACACACCATCTTTATCACCCATCTCAGCAGATTTTTGATAATATTTAAATGCCTTATGTTCGTCTTTTTCAACACATCTACCAAAATGATAACAACTTACAAGGATATTTTGTGCAGCAGAATTTACTTCATTATTTAAGCACCAGCTAAGAATGTCTTCCAGTTTTTGTTGCTTTTTACTAAATATTGAAAAATTAAGTCAAGAATCAAATTGGTATTTTTTCCCTTTGACCTTTCTTCGACATACTAGTTACTATAACATATAGGTAGCACCTACAGTATATTATATTTTTAAATATGTATCAAATATTTCTTTTATTTTATATGATTTTTTGTCTCTTCGGTTACATACTGTAATAAAGCATATGGTTTTTTAAAAATTCAATAGATTAATATGCTTAAGTAATTAGAATTCTATTAATATTTATTTATTTATTTTAATAACTTCGTCGCCATTATCATTGGACAATCCGTCGAAGTATTAAAGTCAAATATCAAACCCAAGGTATTGGAAGTCATTCGATTTCAAATCATTATTTCTAAGTACATATCCCATTTTATACGGAAAGATGCGTCATAATATTATTTTTTTAAATAAAAGCCGTGCTATGTGCGTGTGTTTAAATATCTTTAAAAGACCGAAAGAATCGTCGAAATGTAACATTTCAGACAATATTATCAGCATACAAATTTTATAAAAATGTCATGCATGTTACGTTAATATTAACAATAAAGAAATAAAAAACTTATGGGAAGTTCCTAAATTTATGCGTAGGGTTTCTTTCAAATCTCTTTTACAATATTGATGTAGAATTTCAATGACTTAAAAAAATTTTTTTTCCATTCAAAAGAAAATTCCAATTACCATTGCAAATGCAATCGCATATTGAAGGTATTACGTAACTCAACAAAAATCTTTTTAGCATACTGTACATGAGACCGAAAAGTTAACCCACAAACTTCATTCACTCAATACAATTTTCTTCACCCAATCACCTCTGGGAACTAATCTGATATGATATTCCGCTGGCCACACGGTCAATTCAATTACAGCCTTGCTGAGATCAATTGGCATCGGTTGGTTATCTTTTCCTAGCGGTGAAACGTTTTCTATCTTGAATGCCCAAAGAAGACGAGAAAAGATGACAAATAATTCACATTCAGCCTACAAGCATTTCGATATTGTGATTTACTTGAATAGTAAGAAAATATGTATGTACACAGTATGTATATATAATATGAATGGGTAAGTACCAAATTAATTCCTACGCAAGTCCTTCTGCCCCCTCCAAAACTGAAATGATCTCTCTTCTCTTGTGGTCCGTTCGCAAGAGCGGCCGATGTCAAGTTTACGTTCAACCACCTCTTAGGATCAAACACGTAAGGATCCGAATGTCTTTTCGGGTCGAACGAAGTAGCGTGATTATTAATAATCACAAATGAGTTTTTAGGAATGTGATACCCCATGTATTCGTCATCTTGTTCGATATAATGTGGTACAGCGGCGAATACGGGCGGACAAAATCGTTGACCCTCGCGTATAATGGACCGTGTGTATGGAAGCATGCAGGAATCCGTGTAATTAGGAAGGCGCATGTGACCGATAACTTCGTCAAGTTCTTTATGAACATCTATCTGAATTTGTGGATTATTTGCAAGAACAGCAAGTAGCCAAGTAACACTGCCTGAAACGGTGTCCTTTTGCAAAATAATTGTCATTAATTTAACATATTAAGATAATATCACGTGAAATACTTACAGTTCCGGCTAAAACAAGATTACTCGAAAGATGAACGATATCAAGCTCATTCATGTTCTCTTCTTCCCGCTTTTCCCATAAGTCTCTGGCAAAACAAGATTTTTTACACTTATCACTTTTTATTTCGTCGAAAATACTTCCATAGACGGATTCAATTTCATCCCGAATTGCATACGCTTCCTATTGATATCAGAAATTACTATAATTTAAGAATTTGCTATTGAAGAATGGACCAAATAGACAAAGTAAAAAGCAGATTTTTTCAAAAATCAATTCCAAAGAACCTTCTTTTGACCGAGCATCGGATAATATTTGAGAATTGGAAAAAAGTCTGACAATCTATCGGTCATATTTACGAATTTTGCATTCCTCATTACCAAATTATCAATTCTTTTGAACAGGGGATCATCGATTCCAGTGATTTCCTTTCCAAACACAATGGTCAATATGATATTCATTGTCGTTCGTCGAAGGTAATGCCGCGGAAAAATTTCACTATGGTGAATATATAGAAGATCCTTCAACAATTCCAGAGTACACTTGTCAATAATTGGAAACAAAGAAACAACCTTATGAACAGAGAGAAGTTTCGCGACTAGATGCAAAAAAGAATTTATTATCATTATATACTGTATTTAACGTAAATCAGTACGTACAGTATTTGTAACTTACCTATGGCTCGGAGTTTTCGAAAGTTGTCATTATACGGGCTGCCTCCGAGTGATTTTCCTCGTGAAAGAGTTCTGTAGATTACCTCTGAATCGTGGCGGGACGAATAGATGGCTCCACCTATTTTTATCTTAAACTGTGTCAAGTCTTGAACATTATATTTATAATGCGGTATGCAACCGAGAGGCTTACGTTTTTGGATTAACTCTCCAATAACTTTATCCGAATTTAAAATCACCCAATTACTTTGACCAATCCTAATGCTATATATATCACTGCCCAATTCTTCTTTCCACCGGGTGAAACTATGTAATGCAAACGTGCTTCTTAATTTTATGTCCTTGGTAAAGGGGGTTTTTTTTTTTAATACTTACGTCTCGTGAGGTTTTGCACCAAGTTTTCCATAGTGACCTATAAGACAGGAAGCGAATAAATTTCATCGAATTTACGTGTGATTAGCACATTTGTATAATACAAACCCCAGAAAAACCTCGCGCCCGATGGAGTAGGAAGAGATCTTAATGATTTGTGTGTGTTCCAATATTTCCTTCTTAAAAGAAAATACATACAAACGATCGAGATTATTAAGATGATACCAGAAAACATTTTCAATGGAAACGTTAACAAGATCTTCAAACGTAAAAAAGGTGGGAAAATGGATTTATATGATGCGTACTCATAATGACTACATTCTCTAGGACGCATTTCTTTTAAATAATTGTTTTTTCCCGCGTATTCGGATTACGTAACAAACATGTGAACTATAATGATGGCGCATACAGTAGTCATCATGGCCAACTCTCCAAGCCCTTGATTGATATTATAAGAATGCTCAATATTATAAAGGTTTTGTTCTTTACGCAAAAATCAAAGAAAACGTGAGTATTTTTGAAATTCAACATTTGAAATATCATATCTTTACAAGTTCTATTAATGAACATTAAAAAGTTATTACAACTGTTTAAGTCAATAAAAATAAATAATTTCCTTTGTTGAAAAATTCGTGAAAGATCAGATCAAATTGCGAGTATCGAATCACTCACTTAATTAGAACAATAATCATACGATGTGATTCCATCATTATACAGTATAGTACAAAAAATGGTCCCTATTTTAGCCAATTTTGGATAATCTTTAAGAATATAATATAAGACTTATTTATTTAAATAAAAAGAGAGTAGTGAAAAATCTTTACTTAATATAATATTTATAACTTTAAATCAGAAATATGCTCATTTTAGTTAAGAATAGTTATTTACATAGAATAATTTATTGGCATTTCTTTTATTTCTTTAATATCTAAAATTATAATAAAGATCAAGATTAAAAAATTTTTTTTCTACTAATTTTATTTTTCAAAAAATAATTACTTTTTTTTTTTAATCTGCAACCATGCCATATGGCTTAATCTTTATTGAAAATTTAAATCATCTACAATATTATAGATTTTTCACATAATAACTAACTCATTATTGTATCAAAATACTTTAAATTAAGTCTAAGTAACAATATTTCACTCCTTTAAAGAATTGATATATATCTCTATTTACTAGAATTATTATCAACAGTTTGTATTATAGATTGTTTGTAAATTATAAATTGTTAGTTAAAAAGAAAAAAATAAATAAATAAATAAAGAAAATAATTCATGATTCTATTTAAAAGTTCAAAATAAAAGTAATTCTCTTTTCAATAGAAATTTACCTAATTAGAATAGTCTTTTTACTTCTTTTGAGCCTTGAAAGAAATCTTTTTTATTATTATTTATAGTATTAGATAAGGCAATCCAACTAGTTCTTTATTTAGGTAAGTGCTAAATTAAAATATTCCCAGAAAAATATAAAGAACTCAGCTTTTATTTATTAAAACTTTATTATGACTAAAGAATTTAAGTAAAAGATAGTAATTTACAATACATATTATTTATTTTTTGATTTTTGATATTATAGATATTTTTCTTAAAAAGCTAATTATTTTTTGTTTATATAAACAAAAAATAACTTAGATTAGATTGATATAATCTTAAGTGTATATTATGATTTAATTTTTAGGTCATATTCAAAGGTATCACATTTTTGTTTTAGGTTATATACTCAAGTATATTATAGTTTATATATTAAATACTATACAATATATATTATATAATTCTTTTCACTAATCAATTTTATCACCACTTTCAAAACAATTTTATCAAAAGTTTTATATTCCTATACTAATAAAGTTGCTATACTATTACTAAATATAAAAGGTATTTCC
The DNA here is from genome assembly GCA_910592055.1 of Acaulospora colombiana. Taxonomy (NCBI): domain Eukaryota; kingdom Fungi; phylum Glomeromycota; class Glomeromycetes; order Diversisporales; family Acaulosporaceae; genus Acaulospora; species Acaulospora colombiana. The sequence continues at coordinate 1,551 of CAJVPT010005124.1, read as the reverse complement.
TATCTAATTTTATTTTTTTTTTCTTTGATTGACTTGAATATCAATTTCAAGTTAAAAATAAATGAGATAGAATCTAAACTCCTAACAGCAAGAAAAGATACTTAAGAAGAAGACTTTTGATTAAAGACTTTCTTTTACTTCTTTTTTAATAGAGCAGGCAAGTCTATAGAAAGAGTATTTACCAAAGGTTATATATATACAATAGTCTTATTCTCTAGAAAATTTATTAGAACCCAAGTTTCCTAAAGCATATAAACAAATTTTCAGTTTTTTTGAAGGAATTTTGCCTACTTCTCTCTAATCCTGAATTTTTGATTATATCAAATCTGTCAAAATTTCCTTGACTAGAGATTTTAAGCTGGATAGTATCAACGGTAACAAAAGATAAACAAAACATATATATATTTCTTTTCATACTACTCCCTTGCAAATAGGTATTACTTTCACTATAGTCATCAACTTAATTCTGTATAAATATTCTAAGGACTGTATATATTTAGGTCTATTTATTAAAATTGTATTCTTCAGTAAAAATTGAAAAAGAAAGAGTCCATTCAACTATGGTAAAGGTTATAATACTTCAATTATTTTTAATATTGAAGTTATCTATTCTTGGTAGTCAAGTAGAGTCTAGTAGCTTCTATAGATAAGTAAAGATTTGTTTTATTTTTATAAAAACAAACAAGATATTTTTGATCTATGGTTTGTGAAAGGACTACAAACTAAAAACCTATATTAAAACTTTTATCATGACCTTCTCTCAAATATAGCTATCTAGAATACTAGTAGTATTTATTAATCTTATTTTTAGTAAAAGTATTTGTTGAAAACTATTGTCAGATTGAAAAATTCATTAAAAACTTAACTTGACTTTGGAAAGGTTGTGTCTTTTTAAATAAGCAGCTTATACTTGAAGCTAATATTATTTTTAGAATTAAATTGTCAATCCCCTTACAGGTTTTAAGGCATCTTTCTAGTTATAGGTTCTACTTAATTTTTGAATAAATAGTTCTCTAGTCAGATTTTCAAATAAAATAATATCAATAAAGCTGATCTTTGAAATCTTCCTCCTTCTGTCTTAAAAAAGAAGATGTAAAAAGAGTTTTTTTTTCTTCTTTTCAAAGATAAAAAGATACAGTATTCTAGTAAATAATCTATAGGTATCAATTTTTTCTTTGATATTAGTCTTAGTGGATGGTTAATAATAAAGAAAATTTAGATTTTCATTTGATAGTACTCAGGTATTTTTTTTTATATTTTTTGCACTAGTTTAAAACTAATTTTCTTAATTTGAAGCAACAAAATATGATCTGATAAACTCTTAAATTTTAGGAATATTAATAATACTCTTAATAGTTATAATAATTTCAATATATTTTGAATTTTATTTTTTATGACTAATAAATATAGCTGAACTGGCAATTTAAAAAAAAAAAATACAATATATATTATATGAACAAAAATATTGTATATCTTTTTTTTTTTTTTTTTATTATAACCCGCTGTCAGGCTAGTTATGTGCGCTTTATTAAACAAAAGTAAACTATACAT
>CAJVPT010005123.1:0-12566 GCA_910592055.1 Acaulospora colombiana | reverse complement strand
ATAAACATTGAAAACAGCTAGCAAACAATCAAATTCTCTTTATCAACCAAATTACCAACTATTCAGGATCATGTCTGACTACCTGGGTGGAGATCTCAATACCCAACAAAAAACCCAATAGGAAAAAACCAACATGGTTCTGGGAGCTACAACAAAATCATGAGATAGCCCGATTAATACAGAATAGATACATAAATAATAATAACTCAAAACAAACCTACAGATTAGCTATAGAAACACCAAACCAGAAGATCAAATTGACTGCCACAATACAAATAGATAAAAGCATCATCTGCAGAAAAAAAGCTATCACCAACAACACTGTCAAATTACAGTACTATACACGTACCAACAATAACTTACTCCTTCAAGAATGCCAAGGATGTGCCCTAAATACATCTGAAAAACAAGGTAAATGCATCTTCTTCAAGGAAAAAAACAGTCTTATTTGTATTCCAGTACATAAAAGCAGAACTAGCTCCAGAGACACACCTAGCAACAACCTCTGTCAACATAGCAGAATCTCACCCAACAGACTAAACAAACTTCTCTCTAACAAAATAATTTATGACAAATTTCCACTACCTCCCACTATCAACAACAACCCTTTAAAACATAACAAAAGACTCATCAAAAAATTAATAGATACAATAGAAAGCACACTCACTGAACTGGTCACCATTCAATAAATAATCCACAAACTCAAAAACATCACAGCATATACCGATGGCTCCTTGGACACAGACCACAGAATGGGCTTTGGATGGCACATTACCCAAATCCCAGGAATCAACTTCAAAGGAAAGATACATAAATACCTTTCCTCCACAAGAGCTGAATTAGCTGCCATTGCATCATTCTTAATGACAGCTCCAGCAAACAGCAACATTACAATATGTAGTAACAGTCAAACAGCACTTGATGCTATTTCTAAAGCTCAAGGAAATCTAACTGCTATCATAATTCTCAAAAATAGTACTCTAATCAATATAATCAATCATATTACTAAACAACAAAGACTCAACATAACATGGAAAAAAATCAAAGCACACAATAATGACCCAGACAATGATAAAGTAGACATACTCGCCAAGGAGGCAACCATCACAGGCAAAGCCTCAGAAATAAACTTCATTCCTATAAAAGACAGCCAGAGCCCATGGACCCAAGAGTGAAATGGACAAGTCTTATATAGCACAATATCAGAAACTGCAAGGAACCTTATTAAAGCAAGGGATATCTTCAGCTAGAGAATGCTAGACCATAATCTAACCTCAACAAACAGTAACACACTACAAAGTATAGCATGGACAGAATCAATGATCCACAAACCTCCATCTCAAATAACAATGGGTGCAACTAACAAACTGGATCATAACACTAGATTCTTTAGACTTAGACTATGGAACTTAGAACTGCCAACCAAAGACAAACTACACAAAAGGGCAGCAACAACATATAAAGACAACCTTTGCATCAATTGTCAGCATATCGAAACCAACACCCATGCAATGATATGTGAAGGCAATGGCATAAATATCTTCAAAAAACTACTTCAAATAATCAATGAGGAAATTAATAGTAGAAAACAACAAACCCCTCAAAAAACACTAAATAACAAACTTAAAAAAATGGAAAGGGAATGCACTCCTGAGGAAAAAAACTACATCACAAGGGGGGCACTTACAAAAAACCTCTTAAAAATTATAAAGAAATATACAACAACAGAAAATCAAAAAGAAATTCTCAAAAATATCATAGACAAATTCTTAACCACCCTTTAGGACAAATAGCAACTGAGATGCCAGCTCTTCTTACAATGGGAAACAAATAAAAACATAACCAAAAAAGACAAAAGAACATGGAAAACACTAGACAGGGGAACTACTACACATAAATTATACATTCCAGGAATCAATGAAATTATGAAACACTCCAGTCAACACTAGATCAACTGGAATACAATATACTTCTTCAAAACAAATTTTATGGAACAGGTAGAGTCTTGGCAGATTAGTCAAGTATATACTAGTACTTGGTAATAAGCCACATGGTATGACTATCCTTAGTGAGTTTAATTAGATAGCTAGAGAGTTATATTTGTATAAATTAAATTTGTACATACTTACAACAATATCTAATAAACAAGGTGTAAGCCACCCAGTTAAAAAAAAAAAAAATTCTTGTAGCTCCTGTAATTCCAACTTTTTTATCTTCTATATATATGTTATTGTTACTTCATTGTCTACTATTAATTCAATATCTACTTGTTCAATGATCTCCATTAATTATCATTCTGGTTTAGTATGGTTTTTAGGATTTTTGATAATTTCTATGAACTTGTCTTTGATATAGAGTTGTAGGAGATCTTCTTTTATCTCTTTACCTTGTTGCCAAAGATATGTGATATGCTAAATTAAAATTTTTTTCTTGTGAAAGATTGTCATATCAACTCCCAATATCTTAGCAATAATGCTGTCTAAGATTATATATATTTCTGGTGATAAGGCTATTGATCTATTGGATTTATTATTTCTTTGTTATAGTAATTGTTGTGAGGCCTATAGATAAAGATGGGTCCCTAAAGGAGGAAGCAGGAACAAAAGTCAAATGTCACTTACTAATAAAAATTAAAAATTTTAAATTAATAACTATAAAAAAACTATCCACAATTGTTCTCCATTATTTAAATCATTGATTTATAAAATTTGTGACTTTTGTTTATATTAAAGTAAAGAGCTATAAATTTTGTCCCTCAAACAGGGACATAAGTGATCTCAAAATTTTATATGCTAAATACTTTAGGGACCCATCATTACCCATAGAATAAAATGTTCATCATATTTTCTTGAGAGGTTGATTAGGATATTTACTATATCTTTTTTTCTCTTATTGATTATTTATAATATATATTGTGCTCTATTTATATTTAATAGCTCAAATCTATTGACAAATTATATGAATGCTTATTTATATTTATCAATGATCTATTTTTAGGTCACAGATAAACCTTTTTGAAATTGTTATTGTTTATGTATTTTGATTAAATAATACAGAAAAACCTTATTTATTATTTTAAAATATTTAATTATTTATGTTTACAATCCTATTCTACTTTAGAGAGTTACTATTGTATTTGTGTATAGTATTGATCAACTTATCAAAAAAACTTTTTCCCAAAAATTTCAAAAACCATAAAAAATTTCCTTTTTTGGCAAAAACACAAAAACAAACTCTATTTCGGCTATCAAGTAGCAGCAGTTTACAAGATGGCCTCCACGAGGCAGCTAAGAAGCCTTGTAAGGCAGACAACAACAGAATACAACATTGATAGGATCAGTAGGAACAATGGAAAGACCCTGAAAATTAAAGCAACAACTCCCTCCTTGCAACTTAGATACACACCACTGGGAACAAGAACAGCTAATCTGAAAAAACTATTAGATAAGAGGAAAGAGAAAGAGGACAGAAACCAAGCAGATAGGATGGATGTCAAATCAAATATGCAAGAACCAGAGAAGGAGAATAAGACCAGCACAAGAACCAGCAGAGCACTCTCACCAGATACAGTGTACAACATCAAAGAAGAAACAATCCTAGACACTCTGGCCAAAGAGGGCATCCCAAGTATCACTGAACAGACTGGATACAGCTATGAGAACACGGAAAAAGAACAGGGATCCCCAACTATCTTCTAGAAGTATCAAGAATATCAAGAGACCCTCAGGCCTGGAAAAGCCTTCATCGATTCAGACCAGGTCCCTGGATAGACTGCCAAGGAGAAAATAAATTTCATCAGACAAAAAATGGTGCACCTCTCCTCCCTGAAATATAAAATACAAATACCCAATTGGAAAACCTCAGATTGACACTATTTTCAACAATCAAGAAGAAGCAAACACAGCATATGAAATCACGCTTACAGAGAATGAGAATGCCAAATTCAGGAAGATCGCCTCCCTGGGTTTCCAAGAAAGCAATTCTCGCACAATCAGAGTATGGAACATTCCTCTACACTTCACTAAAACAGACCTAGCAGAATTTTTCAATGAACAAATAAATATTGACTACATAACTCTATAGAAAGCTGGGCCATTCCAGATGGTAAACATTATCTTCTCCAATACCTCTGACTATATAGAAATCAGTCAGGAATGGTTACTCACAAAGGGATACTATTCATGCAGGATATTCCTATTCTACAAAATCCATAAAATTAAAGAAAAAAGAGAACATTACAGTGCCACTCTCACCCAACTACCACCGGATACAACAGCATCAGAACTGACAGTGATCATCACAAGCACAGGAGCAAAATCGGTATACATACCTCGGAATGACGATAACCAGGCTAAAAGATTTGCTGTCTTCACTTTCCAGTCTAGAGAAGATCTATAGGCAGCCAAATCATCAATACCTCAAATTAGAGAAACACAGACACAATGGGTCCAACGAGAGACCACTTTATGCCGCATTTGTGACTCACTGAAACACAACATGTACTCATGTCCTGACAAACTAGAGACACTTCCACCAAGACAATACACGAACAGGTCAAACAACCCCAGAATCATTAGACACCAAGGAAGCAGACCAGCCCCTAACCAAGATGCACAAAGGTATTCCAACACCAGAGACAACCCAAGGAGCTATGCAAATATCCTGAAATATGGCCGTAATCCAGTGAACAAGCAACGCCAAGATGACATCTTGAACATACTGCAATTAGTTCAAAAGGACATAAAAGAAAAAAAGAACAATCTGAAAGACTTGGCTGAGAGAGTGAATGCTCTAGAACAAGAATGCTCTAACACCCTGAGAGCATCAACGAACTCATGGAAGACCTGGAGAAGAACACAAAAACTAACAACGAGAAGCAACTGAGAGCCCCAGCAACAGCATCCAAGGCATAAAGAAATCCCAAGAAGCATACCAACAATAACTAAACAGAATGAGTACAATAATGGAAGAGGTAATCAATCTCATCAAGATTTTACAACAGGTACCCTCAAAAGGATGCAACTCAACATATTAACATGATAGCAAGCAATACATTAGAACCCCCAAGGGGAAAAGCAGCAAACAAAAAATCTCAATACTGCCCGAACGAACAATAATTACAAAACCAAATCACAATGAACATCTCACCACAAGACAAAACCAAGAACACACAGAAAAGAAGAACAATACCAACTATGCCTCATAGTCAATCGTAACATACAACATAAGAGGAATGATGGAGGACAACAAATGTAACCTCTGGCTGGAATACTGTGTAGAGAAAGAATAGAGATCATTATTACAACAGAAAGAAACGGAAATGAATAACAGATCAAATATTGATAGCACCAAAAGTATCAGCCATCCATATCAATTTATGAACAGCAAAAGATAGGACAAGGGGTGAGTATAGCCATACACAAGGATATTGCGATCAGAATATTTAGAAAACATGAAATTAAGGGAAAGGCCATAGCTTTAGACATGGTATTCCCAAGAAGACAAAAACTCAGGATCATAGAAGTATATCTCTCACCAAGGAGTAGCAGTAACAAAAACAAGACAGAGATAGAGCACACAATACAGGAATGGATAGCACAAGCGGAAAAAATGAATGCACATGTAATAATAGGAGGAGACTTTAACGCTACCCCCAATCCAGCCCTGGACAAATGGAGCTTCCATAGACAGCCAAACAGCTGCCAACCAGAGTCAAAGCTACTAGAATGGTTAATATCCAAGAATTTCAAAGACACATTCAGGTCACACAATCCAACACAGAAGAGTTTTACATGGAGCAATAACAGAGGAATGCACAGTAGAATCGATCAGATATGATACTTATCACAAGAAACCTAGCAAACTAGGAACTCACACATAATAGACTATCCGGATATCCCATACAAGAGCAACCATGAAATCATGATCACTAGGATGGATATGTGGCAACTCAACATCAAAAATCACCAAAAGATTCATAAAAGCAACCCACGATACAACTGGAGCAAAACAGATATCAAACAATAGGAAAAATTCAAAAGCACTGTGGAAGACAATATAGAAAGAGAGGACAAACTAGAACAAGGAGACATAGAAGGCAAATGGAACAAATTCAAACAATCTCTCCTAACAGTAGCAAATCAGCACATTCCTAAGATAAAATCAAAAAAGAGGAATAAGAGAATAGGAAAACCTCCAACTCTATACAAGAAGATTGTCAATATTCAGACATTGGCAGAATTCCTTCAAAGAAACATCAACACTCCCAACGAACAAACAGAACATCTCATACTGGAGCAAATCAATAGCATACAAAAGGATTTTCCAGAGCTGATGAAGGAGTTACTATCATGCGAACCATCCAGCCAACAGAACAAGCAAATACACTGGAAAAAGATATGTAAAGACCACATAATCCAGTACAAAACTGCCGCTAAACTCATAAACAATCACCAAAGGAGCAGGAGAATACAGCAACACATAAAAAGATGGTAACAATGGCTTCTGAACAATAAGAGATCAATAATTAATAGCATCTTAGAGAGACCCAACAGATCCATCGTGATAGACAAGCTGGTCATCGAAAGAGATAACCAAATAGAGGTGATCACAGAACCAGAGGAAATTAAAAACAGAGTAGCAGAACACTTCGAAGCCTGGACCCATAACAGAGAGACTATACTAGTGGAAACATCAAATAGTTGGGCAAAACAGTATGCACCAAACAACAGAATACAAGAGCACTGGTTTGAGGGCCTGCTGTCACAAGTAACTACACAAGAGCTAGACAGAGTAATCAGAGACAGAAGCTCCAAATCTGCACCAGGTCCAGATGATATCCCATACAGTACATATAAAAACTTAGGGCCAAAAGTGCTAGCATGGCTCATAGATCTGTACAACAGAATTCTGGCACAAGAAGAAACATCACGAGAATGGAGCACAGGACATATATATCCAATCCCCAAACCTAAGGACTGGTGGAATAGAATCGAGATAACCAGACCCATCACATTACTTATCATAGAAAGGAAAATATTCAAAAAAATCCTGAGCAACCATTTAGCACACTACTGCATAGAACACAACATTTTCAATGAACTGAACTGGGCAGCACTCCTAGGTAGCAGCACACAAGCATCTATACACATAATGAATCTCTGCATAGAATATACATGAAAAGAGAATAAGAAACTGTGGATACTCAGCCAAGACATGGCCAAAGCATATGACTCAGTCAATACAGAGATGCTAGTAAAGGCAATGAAGCGTATCAAAATACTGCAAAAAGTAATCAGCATTATACAGGCTCTACTTAGAGACAGAGGAAACAAAGTTATCACAGCACATGGACTCACCTCCCAATACAAAGTATTAGATAGCATTGATCAAGGGGACACAATCTCACTACTCTTCTAGAGAATCTTCTATGACCCCCTACTAACAGAAGTTGATTTATCAAGAAGAGGGCATGGATACACAACCAGAATGAAAAGTTCCATAGAAGAACCTTATAGAGAAAGACACTTGGCAGTGAAAGCTAGTACATACATGGATGACACAACCTGGCTGGCAGACAGCCCAGAAGAACTACAAGGGATCCTGGACATAGCAATAGAATTCTATGACCATAACGACATGGAGATAAATCCACAAAAATCACAGCTAATCATAATCAATGGTCAAATAGCAGACTTCAAACAAAGCTTTACACTCAAAGGAGGTTCAATAAAGAGTAGCACACCGGACACTCCAATAAGAATGCTTGGCATATGGCTGGATAGCTCAGAAAAGAAGACATATCAAAAATAGCTAATCACTGAGAAAGTTCAAAAAACAAGTAAGCTAATAGGCTGGAAGGCAATCACAGATAAGCAGATGAGATATATAATAAACTATGTACTCATGCCAAGCGTGGAATATCTCTTGAATGACATAGTACTGCCAGAAAGCATCTGCAACCAGCTAATGGGGAAGATCGCAACTAGATACAAACACAAATATGACATGGCCACCACAGTTCTAAACACACTGCTATATAACCAGTGCGAACACTGAATAGATCACATATGGGACAGATAGATACAACTTCATATTAAAAACTGGACAGAAAGAATAAAAGACAGAGGACTTTTAGGGCAAATATCCAGAATAGGCCTATAAAGTCTGCAAAACATGTTCTGATTAACAAAGTCACTCACAACACATCTTACCCAACCACTTCTAAAAACAAGGCAAAATCTGGATCATGACATTCTATGGCTCTTAAGAAGACATGGTTTCCAATTCCACCTAAACCCAAACCTTAGGACACCGCAGAGGATAGAAAGGATAGACAGTATAATCGAAGAACTCATAACCAAGGCAGCATATTACCAATACAGACAGCTATTCAAAAAACATGATCTGATATTCATAGGACAGATCCTCAACTCAACAGGAATGCAGACACTACACTGGAAAGAAGTAGGTGCAATCAATCAAACAAGGAAAAGAGAATCCCAAAATGGTACACCAGCCTCATAGGAAACTTCACAGTCACAGCATATATACAAGACAGGACAACAGAAGCCACTGACAACTATAGAACCTTCAATCAAGACAAACCTTTGGTCCAAATAGCTACACACAAACCATACTGGAGCACCACACTCAAACACCAGACAGAAATCATAGGTAGGAAAAATGAAACACCAGTTTAAACTCAGTCACTTACACATACTATACAAGAACCACAGGGGTATCCCCACTAAAGAAATACAGGGTTGCACAATAAGAGAAAGAGACGCATCACCGAAATCCTGCACATACTTAGCAAGGAAGCAATACACTATCCAGATTCCAGTGGAAAGATCAAATATATCATCCAGTGAAAACACAGAGAGCCTGACCACTGAACTAAGATACAAAATATCCCAGGGATCCATAACAAAGGAACTAAGAGACCTAACAGAATTAACATAGGAGGACAACTCATATCCCAAGCTATAGATAAACAGGGACAAACCAGGCCTAATAAACATCAACAAATACTCACCCTAGAAGCTTTAGAGCTAGAAGAACTAAAAGCCATATAGCACCAGCTTAAAAATCACCGACAGGTAACAATGTATACAGATGGCTCAGTATAAAATCATGGTAGCAGACCACACATGGACTTTGGCTGAGTCATCAAGGACAAAGAAGGGAGAGAACACAACTTCCAAAAATAGACTCAACTATATGCATCATTTACAAGGGCAGAGCTCATGTCCATAGTAACAGTAATCAGCACTTTGGGCAGGGGTACTACAGTCCAGCTTTATACAGACAGCCTTAATGTGATAATCGATCTAGTAAAAACATTAGACAACCATCGACCAAAAAAGAAACAATACCAAAACTAAACAATCCTAGACACATACTGCTACATAAAGAAGCACCAGGGTCTAATCATAATATTTCACAAGGTCAAAACACACACAGGCATTCCTCTCAACAAGAAAGCAGACAAACTGTTCAAAATCGATCCTATATCACAAGACATAAAACCCAACAGGAAGATCGTCAACATTAGGGAACATCACCAGGGATCTCCACTGATTAGTATCCAATGGGACCAAACACTAACAGACATACTAGGGAAGAATATGGTAAAACAAATCAACAGAGCCATAAGACTCACCAGATAGAAATTACTTTACAGAACCCAGAACAGTTTCATAGAGTAGGACTTTAGGGACATACACTGGCAATACACCTTCTACAGCCTACACCCCTCTAATATAGAAGAACAGACAACCTCAAACAAGGATCATCAATTAAGAAAGTTCAGCTTTAACCTTTGATACGAAGAACTACCAACCAGAAGCAAACTGCATAGTAAATACCCTTCAATCTACAGGGATAGTAAATGTCACAACTGCAAAGAAACAGAAGATACTACTCACCCCTTTATGTGCAGCAACCAGGAAGACACCCTGAGTAATGATGGGTCCTTAAAGTATTTAGCATATAAAATTTTGCAGATCACTTATGTTCCTTTTTGAGGGACATAATTCATAGCTCTTCACTTCAATAGGGACAAAAGTCAGGAAATACTATAAATCAATGATTTAGATAATGGAGAACAAGTGTGAGTAGTTTTTTTATAGTTATTAATTTAAAAATTTTAATTTTTCCTAGTGAGGGACATTTGACTTATGTCCCTGCCTCCCCCTTTAGGGACCCATCTTTAACCTTGAGGAAGAACTTTCACAGAATCTTAATAAAATACATATCAACACACATTCGCAAAGAACATAAGAAAAATTTCAAGAATACCATACAGCAACGCATCCACCTGAAAACATCTAGAACCCTCAAGCTACTCATCAGGGGAACAGTCATAAAAGAAATCCCAGGAACACTCAATAGGCTGATAGCTAGCAACAAGGTGATCATAACGTCGATTATCAACACAATGAGAAAGTGGAAAGAACTCCTACATTATATATGGAAAATACACTGTGAAAAAACTTACACACAAGCCTCAAGTCCACCAACAAACAAGACAGCAAAATGAACTAAACGAACACAAGACAAGAAACAACAGATCCAAGACAACCCGACTAGCCAAATAATAAAGGATTAGAATACAAGTTTGATCAGGATAATCAACAGCTATATAAACGAATATATAAAGTATAACACTAACATTTTCACACTATTATCATATCACCCAACAACTAGCATGGCCTTGGCATGTTAGTTTTCTTTCCTCTGAGGAAAGGGCAACAAGCCATGAGATAGTTCATAGCTTATTAAGTTTTGTTATTACTGAAACCATATCCCTGTATCTTAGCATTAGCTATACTGTATAAATGTAATTGGAAAACAATAATAAAACAAGGCTGAGCCAGTTAAAAAAAAAAAAAAATTACATATTGACAGAGATATGAGTATTTTAAATTTTTAAAAAAATTAAACTTATGGAAATAGTTAAATTCTAAAAATAAAGTCTAATTTAGTTATATTATTTTCTCATTAACTAGTAATCATATTTAAATATACTTTTTTTTTTATAATAGCCTATTATATAAGCTTTACATAAATATTTTTTGAATAAATATAATTATATATTGATGATTAAATATATATTTTAATTTTTTTTTAAAAAAAGTAAATTCGTGAAAATGGTCAAATTCTAAAAATAAAGTCTAAATATTTATACTATTTTCTTATTATCGAGTAATCAGATTTAAACAATTTTTTTTTAAATGATAGCTTAATATATGAGTTTTAAAACAAATACTTTTATATTAAATATAATTATATATTGACAAAAATATACTGTAAGTGTTTTAATTTTTTTAAAAAAATTAAAATACTTATATTTCCGTCAATATATAATTATATTTAATATAAAAGTATTTGTTTTAAAGTTTATATCTTAAGCTATTATTTAAAAAAAAGATTGTTTAAATTTGATCACTCGATAATGAGAAAATAGTATAAATAAATTAGACTCGATTTTTAGAATTTAACTATTTTCATGAGCTTAATTTTTTTAAAAAATTAAAACACTTATATTTCCATTAATATATAATTATATTTAATATAAAAGTATTTGTTTTAAAGCTTATACTGTATCTTAAGCTATCATTAAAAAAAAAATTGTTTAAATCTGTTTACTCGATAATGAGAAAATAGTATAAATATATTAGACTTTATTTTTAGAATTTGACCATTTTCACAAATTTACTTTTTTAAAAAAAAATTAAAATATATATTTATCCATCAATATGTAATTATATTTATTCAAAAAATATTTATGTAAAGCTTATATAATAGGCTATCATATAAAAAAAAGTATGTTTAAATATGATTACTAGTTGACTCTATTTTTAGAATTTAACTATTTCTGCGAGTTTAATTTTTTTAAAAATTTAAAATACTCATCTCTCTGTTAATATGTAATCAAATTTAATAAAAAACATTTGTTTTAAAGCTTACATTATAGGCTATCATATAAAAAAAGTTTATTAAAATCTAATTATTGATTAACAAAAATATTTATAAACAAAATTATATCCCATTTTCAAATTTTGAAATTTTTTTATTATATCTTTTTTAAACCTTAGAAAAAAACTTTCTTCTTTATTAAATTTTCATAATTCTTATCTTCTATCTTTTAATTCATATTCTTCATCCCAAAAAAGTCTTATTACATCTATTATACATTATACTGCTTTACAATTATCTGACAATCAACTACGACAATTATATGATTACTTTTCAAATAATTCTTATATTGGAAAACTATTTTTCCTAATTCTCACAATGCAATAAAATCTACTCAAATTATTAATAATATTAAAAAAAATTGCATAATTCAGTTTCTACAAAATATAAATCTAGCATTTTATCATTAATTACTAATTTATATAGTAGAACAGAATTAAAAAACCTTGGTTTTAATTTTAGCAATAAACAATTTTCGACTGCTCTTAAAAAAGCAAAAAATCAAATTTTTAATTTAAATGATTATCAAAGATATATTCCTATTTCTAAATCAAAAATTAATAAAAAAATATTTGAGCTTATTA
>CAJVPT010005122.1:0-12568 GCA_910592055.1 Acaulospora colombiana | reverse complement strand
ATTAAATACCGGGAAATTTAGTGTATATCACCGGCTATGTTTATTCGCATCATTTGGTAAAGGTAAATTTGTCAATTCCAATTATTATAGACCAAGAATACACAAAAGTCATATGACTATTTGTTTTGGTTGCTGGAAACTCATTAAAATCAATGATGTACAGCCCAAAAAAATATTCCATTTTACTAGACAAAGATTCATAAACTTAATAGACAACTTTTAAATATTTGAAATTTCTTCCAGTACTAGCCTAGCTTTGACAGATCAGATTCCTACAATTGGGATGACACAAGCCATAAGGTAAGTCCTTTCAACTGAAAGATTAATTTATTGAGTTTTTATTTAATAATAAATAAATAATATATTTTAGTATGGCTCTTTATATAATAATATTGTATAATCTTAAATAAAATAAGGCAGATCCAGTGACCTATAGGTCGATAGTGCAGTGGTTAGCACCCCATAGATCAAATCACAAGATATAAGTTCAAATCATACAGAAGGCATGACATTCATCTATCTTATATTTCTGAATATGGCTACTAATTAACAGAGAGGGAACCTGTTGAGCAAGTAGACAATCCATATGAAGATTGTAATTGGATCAATTTCTAAAGTCAAAGTTAGAACAATCCTGAATTGATAATGTTATCTTTAACAATAAAAAGAGCAGATCCAACTGACTGATAGAATGTCTCTAAAAAAGATCACACAGAGCAACCAAACACTAAACAGTGAATAAATGGCCCTGTCCTAAATATTAAGAGGCCTTAATGAAAGAAAAAATCTGCAGACCACTTTAAAGAATCAAAAAACTGGATCCAGGATAAAGAAAATTTGATGACTTGATAACTAGTCTGCTCTTAATAAAATTGTACTGGAAATAACCATGAAGGAGTTGCACAGCTTTTTGATAAGATAGTACTTATATTGGTTTCTTCCTCCAAAAGGAAGGGCAATATGCCACAAAGAGCATATAGATTATCAAGTTTTACTATTACTGAATATACATCCCTGTATTGTATATATTCTGTACAAATATAATTTGGAAAAAATAATAAAACAAAACTGAACCAGTTAAAAAAAAATTTTTTTATAAATATAGTCTACTATATCTTTTTTGATCATTAAGTTCATTCCTTGCCTGATCACTATTCATTATTATGTAACCAAATTATATAATAAAGAGAGTGTTTCCAGTATTCTCATTTTTGATAAATACCATTGATCTTAATTATTATAATATCCCAATCCTTTAATGTACCCAAGTTGAATCAAGTTTCTTTCTTGTATTTATTTATTAGACCTTAAATATTAATAGTTGTAGTTTTCTATATTGGGTATTGAGTATCTGTCTCAATGAAGTAGTTATATTATTGTTGTTGAAATTGTCTTATAGTATGTAATTGTTTAAGTAAGTAATAAAGTTTATAAATTTTGTTTTAATATATCCTTGGATATCCTTCTGAGTTGTATATCATGATTGTTATATAGTAGGTTTTTCAATAAAGAATGTTCTGATGTATTACTTATTAATGATTTATAGAAGGGAAAGAAGCTACACTAGAAATCAGTTCTGAGATTGTGTTAAATGCCTTATATATTTTTTAATTTGTTTTATTTATAAATTCATGAATCTATTATTGCTAGGTTCAGATATTGGATTTCTCCTTTTCATTTGATTTTAAAATAAGAGTTTTAATTTGATTTGAAAGGTCTTCTTCTTTATTCTCTATTTTTATAGTATCTGGAAGATTGTTTTTTGAAATTATCAAGCTACAGTATATATTATTTCATCCATATTAATGTTTTCTTTGATTTCTTTGATCTTTTGTTAGTTTTTTCTAAGAAAAGCCATGATATATTGATTTCTTGTATCTTGTTTGCTTGACATTATTCAGATTTGGCCACCAATATATAAGATCCTAGTTTAATTAGATGGTGTTATAAAGTTTTGACTTAATTTTTAATTAGAATAGTACATACCAGTCTAAACTTGATATATGATTTTTTAAACTTATTTATTTGTTTTTTATTATATTTCTTCTATTGTATTATTTTTTCTTTAATTGGGTAGCAACTAAAAAAATATTCTGAGTTATCACAGATTGCACACAGTTGGTTTTAATTGGTTGTTAGACATAGTCAAAATCTTTAAGTTTAAAATCTTGATATGACTGTAACTAAGTCTTCTTGACTATTAAAACTGATAATTATGAACCTTTTTCTTTGATATAATATTTCTTTTTAGTATATAATAGGTCTTGGTTTGAACTTGTTTACAGATTCTCTTTAGGTTAAATGTAGTAGTATTGGGTAGGAAGTTTATAGTTTTGCTATAATTTGTTTATATACTTTTATTTGATTCATATTTTATTATATGTCAAAACTCTTACTGAGTCTGCTTTAAGGGAAATATTCTATTAGTCGCTTAGATTATTTTTGTTTTCTTTTTTTGTATAGATGTTCATTACAATCTATCATATCTGTTATATTAATATAGTGATATTGCTACTTATTCTATATTTGATAAAAGATTGATACAATTCTATAAGTTTAGTATTCGGGAGGATATCCTATACTCTAATACTGTTTTTTTTATTTTAGACTAGATAAGTTTATTCTATGAGATATATATATTTATTGTCTATATCAAATAATGGATTATTGTAAACAACAACTCTTTCCTGTACATCAGTTGCACATCAAACACTACTACTGACCCTTAGACAAAAATGAGAAAGGATGTATTCATGAAAGATACTTTGCAGCCATAACACAACCTCCTGTCCAAACTATAATGAGGAAGCCCTAGCAAAGGGCCTGATTAGCCCTAGAGCTACACCCAAACAGACAACAGTAGAAAAGAAGCCCAACAGTGCAAAAAAAATTGCAAGATTGGTAAAGAAAAATCCAGCAGATTTGAAACCCATCTCCCTTCAAATGCAACAACTTCAGGCCTGTGGCCCTCAAGACCTCACAAGAATGGATGCCCCCAGCTCATCATCCTGGAGTAACAGCTTCAAAAAGGAAACTGATCTAGTAAAAAATAACACAGGTACAGTCACACCCTGTGAAACAAAAAAGAACTCCAGATCCAACCATACACTACATGAACAATCACAGATCTGACAGACTCAGACACAGAAATATGACAGAAAAATAAAATTGAGACCAGCCAAAAAGAAACTGGCAGGAATACAAATAAACAGTATAAATACTGGACCTCCCAACCCAACAAAGCGAAAAATAAAAGAAAAAGCGGAAACACATTCCCTAAACAGCAAACCTTGCCCAAGGTCACCCTTCGACAGAAGTGTGAGATACAGGTACAAGAGAACTAAACTCAGCATACAGGTCAGAAAATTCCTGGCAAACTCACACACCATAAGATAACATATATATCCAAGGCTCTGAACTCTCCCAAAGGCCTGATTAGTACCTGCAGTGAGAAATCTGATAATCAGGAATTTATCACGGCCCTTTTTAGTGATTCACAATTAGCTGAGAGTGCCAATAGCCTACATTTACCAGAAACAGACAATCTAACAATGGGACATATGCCAGATATGAGAAATATAACCAATAAGTTAAACAGTGTCATAGTCTGGAACATCCCTCTGGACATAAACTTTCATAATATACAATAGACCTTCGCAAAATTTGATCAGATTAGCAATATTTCAATTGTAACACAACGTATATGGCAATCATCTACTATCATGTACACAAAAAACATATACAAACACAAGCTTCTGAAAAATTGGAGCATCCAGTGCAAAGTAGATTCACTCAGAATAGAATAGTCTCTTCAACAAATGAAAGATAGAGGCAACTTCCTCCAGACATAAATGTATTCGACTTGAGGCATATATGTCAACAAACAAGAAGTAAAACATGCTATATTTCCTAAAGAATGAACTATAAACATAAATGCTATGCTGTGATTAGTTTTGAAAATAAGCAAGACATGCAGCTAGCCACCATAACAAACTATACCCTTGGAGAAACAATCATCAAATGACAGTCAATAGATACCAAACTATGTGCCATTTGTGACACTGCCTCGCACCTGGAAAAAGACTATCATATCAAAGAAAGAAGACAACAATGGCAAAACTACAAACAAGAATAAGCAGAGAGGTTCAGCCAACTATACATATGCCTCAAACTTGCCAAAGCCACAAGCATCAGAAGGCTACTGGAGAGAAAAAACAATACAAAACCCATACGTCTGGGCTTATACGCAGTAGCAGCCAGATCCAAAATAAGATTCAATCCAACATCCAGCAGTTTAGAAGAAACTTTATATCAAATCCTCCATACATACAAGAAATCAAAGAAGAGATTGCTAATATCAAAGAAGCAGTAATAGAACTAGATAAAAGAATTGTTAACTTAGAAAACTGGGATGAGTATTACAACTCCAATATAGATAAAGACCTACAAGAAACCCAGGTTACTAATAATTTGAAACATATAAACAGTCAGATGCATAACATTCAACAGCAATAGCATCAACTATGAACATCGATTGGTAACATGGATAGGACAATGACTGTCCTAGTCAGTACTATCTCAAACTTTATTTCCAATAATAGAGGAAACACAACACATAACAATTAACATTTATAAATATGGGAAACCAAAACTGCAGTAATAATAACTCCAATAAAGCTACAACCAATGACCAAAAGGATTTAAAAACATAAAACACTGCCACAGAAAACTATCTAAGTCATGATAACTCCCAAGAAATACACATCAAAAATACAAATATTAGCAGAAACAATATAGGTAAAATGCACAATGTGATACACAATACCAAAAACAGTCTCACCAAGCACAAACTCATCTAGAAACTCTCAATATTTAATATACAAGATATATCAGAACCACACAAAAGAGATACCTGGTTCAACTTCTGTGTAGCAATGGCCTGGGATATTATAGTCACCATAGAAATCAACAGTTCACATCATCTTTTGAAGCACTGGAGATATAAAAAATACCAGACCATTTGGATACACAAAGAATCACAGGTGATAGGCCAAGGTCTCAACATGATGATAAACAAAAACATTGTGCAATGGATATACAAATATAAAACCCTAGCAGGCAGACTTATTGTTATAGATCTAGCTTTCCTATATAAAGAGAAAATGCAAATAATAGGGGTCTATTTCCTGATACAGGATATTGACGCAGAAAAGATCACTATAATGAATACACTCAACAAATGAATAACAGAAGCAACTGTAAACAGCTGGCACCTTATCATGATGGGTGACTTAAATGGGATACTCAATCCAGCATGGACAGATGCGATCCCAAAGAGAAGCTTAAATAATGTATCCTCTCGGATAAACAAATTCTGACTCTGACCAACAATGGATTGGAGTACATATACGAAATACACAACCCTGTAATCAGAGAGTACACCTGGAATAGAGAAGCCAGAAGTAGCAGAATAGACTGAATATGGATCACCCCATGGCAACTTGGTAGTCAAGAAGTGTGACAATTGAAAACTGCACTAACCCTCTAATACAAAGTAATCACATTTCTATGATAATCAAAATAAAGGTCTGAAGTTTAGACAAACCTAAGCAAACACTGATTCACAAACCCAATCACAGGTATAATTGGAAACTCATAACATCAAAACAATGAAAAGACTTCAATGAATAAATAGAACAAGAAATTCAATAGCAGAACATAAGCAGAAACAACTAATCAATAGACCAAATATAGAATAGCTTCTGTAACATTATTCAGAAAGCAGCAAAACAACACATTCAGAGAAAGAAATCATATCGCAAAAATAGATAACAACTATACTATATAGAAACAAAGCCTCTTATTATCTAACTTCAGCACTTTAAAACATAACTAAAAAAAAAAAGTGAGAAGTTAGCCAAGAGTAACATATCACACAGTCCCACCATTTCTCAAGATATTCAAAACAGCCTCCTCAACATGACAGTACATTTAAATAATTTTAGAGCCACCCATCCCATCTCCTTCATTAACAAATGGATCCAAATAATACATAACAATATAAAAGTCTACAAAACAATAGCCAAAGCCATCACCTATAGAAAATAGAATATTGCAATAAAGAAAAGAATCCAAATTAGACAAGTATATTTTAACAATGACAAGAGAGCAATAATAAACAGCATCATAGAAAGACCTAGAAGACGTATATATCTAGATATATTAATCATACAACAGAAAGATATAGTACAAATAGTCACAGATCCTGAGAAAATCAAACAAAGAACAAGAGAACATTTCTACAACTAGACCACACCCAGAAATACTTAGAACCTTGAGAATTATCCACACTGGCAAAAAAAATACAGACCAAAGTCGAACATTAAACAGCATATATATAAAAATCTTACTGAAGAGATCTTTATGCAAGAGCTGAAGTCAACAATTCAACAATGTAGCTCCAAGTTTGCTTCAGGACCAAACCAAATTTTCTATATAACTTATAAGTACATAAAAATAAAAACTAAAAAGAAATTATGACAAATCTTTAACACCATCATTAGGCAAGGAAACACTTCAAAAGAATGGAGCAGAGAACATATATATCAATAACAAAGGCAAAAGATTGGGCAAATGATCTTGATATCATCAGACCAATTATACTGCTGGATGCAGGAAGGAAAATCTTCACCAAAATCATCATAGACAGACTAGTCAAATACCTGACTGAAAGCAATATACTATTAGAATTAAATTGGGCAGCCCTTTCAGGAAACAGTATCCAAGACCCAATTCATATACTCAGTAGCATAATAGAACATACAAAAGAATACAAATAACAAGCATGGATTCTCAACCAAGATATGTCCAAGGTATATGACTCAGTTAACCTTAACATGCTAGAACTAGTGCTTCAAAGAATCAAGATATTAAACCAAATTAGTAGAATCCTTCTCAATATCTTCTAGCATAGAGAGAACAGAGTCCTAACCTGCCATGGCTTAATAGAGTATTATTAAATCAGAGATGGTATAGACCAAGGAGACATCATATCCTCCATACTCTGAAGGATATTCTATGACCCACTACTGAGCATGGTCACATCAAGGTACAAAGGCTACATAATAAACTCAAAAGTATGCTCAAACCTTAAATCCAGATAGAAAAAGAAATCAATAAACATTACAGTTAGTGCTTATATAGATGACACAACATGGATAACAAATAGTAAAGCAGACCTTCAGAGAGTAATATAACTGCCAAAGAATTTTATTACATAAATGACATCAAAATTAATTTCCAAAAATTACAACTGACAATCATCAATGGTTTTACTTTCAGCAAGAAGTCATAATGAACCATCAAAGGATTAAGGGATGCTCTCCCAATATACCAGTCAGAATTCTAGGGGTATAGTATAACAGTTCAGAAAGGAAAGACTACCAAAAATATTTTATAAAACAGAAAGTAGCAAACACACGTATACTAATAGGTATGAAAAAAGTAACTGACAAACAAGCCCAATATATAATCAATCATGTCCTGATGCCTAGTATTGAATACTTATGCAATAATATTATACTGACAAGACAAATATACAACCAGTTAATAAGCAAGATGGCTTTCACTTTCAAACATAATATAGGTCTCACAAATACAGTCCCAAACAATATGCTCTACAACAGGCATGAATACTGTATTATGCATATTTTGGATAGACAGATACAGTTATATGTAAGCAACTGGTGCACCAGGATCAACAAACAAAACATTTCAGGAGAAATTGCAAGACATCAACTCCAAGTACTACAAAACATGTATTGGTCCATCAAAGAAATTTACAATAGCATACAGGTCCCCTTTCTAGAACTAGGTAGGAACCTTACGCACAACACAATCTGGCTATTCAGAACACACGGCTTTACTTTCCAAAAAACACAATATAGCAACTTCCAAACCACAGTAAAAATGAATACCACCATTGAAGACATCACAGATCCAGAGTTCTACAAGAAAATTTGTTCTAGCCTAAAAAAACATAACATTATATTTATAGGACAACTCTTGAACAGTAACAAAAAGAAATCTCTGAACTGGTGTCAATCATTAGGCTGTATAACAGAGCCCTATCCAGCCCAACCCCCACTTGATTCTTTATACTCCAACAGTAACTACAAGATTGGCTGCTCACTACTGACACACAACACAAACTGAAACCAACCCTTTCCTTCAATACATACCTATAACTCAAATAAACACTGCAAAACCATACTGTATTGCAACAAAAATCAACAACACATTGGTAATTGGCAGAAAACAAAGAAAATTGACACCAATGAGACCACATACAGGCATTATATCCAGGAACTCAATAAATCTTTACTAATAAAATATATAGAATGGGACATCGATCAAAATAGACAACTTATTTATCTATACACCTTCAATACCTTAAAAGGAAATGCAATAATACACCCTATATAGCAAAGTTGAAACTCTATATGAATCAACATAACAAATACTACCAAACTCAAAAATAGGACCTCATCCAACTCAATTAGCATGGTACTTTAAGAATACTCTCAACAATAAAGGATAGCAACTGAGCAAGAAATAAACAGCCATATATTCGAAGAAGACCCATACATATCATACCTGAACAAATTTCTCAAGGCATTCAGGCTAGTGATAGAGGAACTAGTAAACATTACCAAACAGATACACGATGAGATCAACTTCAAAATCTATACAGATAAATCTCTGTCACAACACCAGAAAAGAAAATACATGGGCTTCAGATGGGTTATTATAACTAGATGAGATCAAGAAATATATTTCCAATGGCAAGTGGAGAACTTCTCTTCTTCAACTCGAGCTGAGTTAATGGCCATTTTGATAGTTACCAATACACTACTCCTATTAAGTAGAGCAAATATTCACACAGATAGTCAAACTGCAATCAACAGTATCCATAAGGTTATCCAAGCTAACCACATCACCAACCTAAGAAAACAGAAAAACCTTGGAATCTTATAACAATTAAAAGACCTAATCAAGGAGAACCACCTCAAACTTAACTTTTGCAAAATCAAAGTATACTCAGGCAACAAATATAATGACCAAGCAGACCAACTAGCAAATGTAAACACAAAGCTGGAAATAAAACTGGGAAAAAAGAACATCAAAGTCTGCCCATACAAAACCCATAGTTAGTGATCACAACGGATTGAATCATATCAAATTTTAACTAGATTCGATTCGATCTGGTTTTTATAAATATGAATCAGATATGAATCTAATTTGTTTTAAACTAATCTGATTCGATTTGAAACTATAACAGTTTGATCTGATCTGATTTGAATCCAAATTTGATTTGATTCGATCCAATTCGAATCTGAATTTGATTTGATTCGATCTGATCCAAATCTGAATCCAATTTAGATTCAATACAAAAATAATTTAAAACCAATTTGATATAATTTGAATCAGTTTTAAAGCATGCTCAACTATAACTGTTTTGATTTAACTAAATTAAATTAAATATGTTTAAATTAACCTGACATTATTTTAATAAAAAAAATTTTAACTAGTATATTTTCTTTCAGAAATATTTTTTGACTGTATCTCAATTTCACTATTACTATCTTTGTCATTATCATTATCACTATCTATCTGTTCCTTTTTTTTTTCGATTTTCCTAAATAGAATTGATAAGAATTAGTAATACAAGCTGAACTCAGATTTTGTTAAATTGAATGTATCTATATTATTTTCACTATATTTGCTATCATCATTGTTGCTATCTGTCTGCTCTTTCTCTTTTCTCAATTTGTCTATTTTAGTAAAGAGAATTAACAAAATAATATAAGTCAAACTCAGATTATATTAAATTGAATGTACCTATATTGTTTCACTATATTTATTATCATTGTTGCTACTTACTCACCCTTTCACTTTTCTTGATTCACCTATTTTAGCAAATAAAATTAGCTAAGTAACATAAGTCAAACTCGGATTGTGTTAAATTGAACATACTGTAGATCATATATATCTATCTAACAAAAATGCGATTTTCTTCTCAAAAGTCACATGTTAATTGCCAAAATGTGACTAAGAAACTATAGATATTTTAATTCGAAGAACATCTTTCCTTATTTACTTAAAAATGATTGTCAACTTGGATTTCTGTTAAACATCAATTTTGTCCTCTGGCCATGAAATACTAATGAAGATCCCTTTATTAAGTTACATGATATAAGCACTGATTCTATAGTCTAAAACAGTATTTATAGGTGTTCAAAAACCTTGAGATATTAACATCAAAACATATATTCAAATTATCAATAGTATCTTGTAAATAAAATATTTGTTCTTGTCTTCATACAATTACAAATATCCCCTTGCCTCTTTCTTAACTCTTTTCCTTTTTTCTTGACTCCTCTGTTAATAAAAGCATTATTGAGATATCTTTACTTTTATTTCCCTTAGGAACTATAGCATATTCATATTAGTAAAGGATTCTAACTCTATGTTTCCTTGCTTTAATTATCAGTTATCTGCTTAATTTAGAAGAGAAGGAATTAAGCAGGTTGACAATGTATAAATATAAAATGAAAATATGTAAACAGGTTGTTTATTAGATATATAAGTAGGTTGCTATTCAAACTGACAGATGTGATGTATTTGTATTATATGATCCAAGATATAGAGTGTTGTTGTGTTATTTATGTTACTCTTTACTTTTAAGTAATTGAGGCTTAGATATCCTTCTTGATATTGTAGGCTCTGAGCTTTAGCTAATTTATTAGCTAAAGTTATTGCCTATAGTGCTTCTCTTAGTTTCAAGAAAGGTGTTAATCTACATTGGCCTGGTTGAGAGCTTTGTGAAGTTGAGATTGGGTCTTCAAGAGCTTACTGTGAATCAGATTTTTTGAGTTTTTCTTTTCTCTATAAAGAAAAACTATATCGTGATAATTTTTTCTCTAATACTTATCTTATAATTATTATTATAAAAAAGTATAGTAGTTTTGAAGCTTGATGGCAAGCTATTGTTGTTTTTAGACTATGTGTTTCTTAGATATTGGAGACTAATTCTTGGTTTCCAAAAATATTATCAAAAAAAGAAAATTTTAAGGAAACTGGAAATCAGTAAAAAGAGTTTTTTTTTTTATTAGCTGTTATTGTAAATTATATAATAAATAATAAAAAATAAAGATATTTAGCAATAATAAAACTTTAGAATATATTAATAAAATTTTTTTTAAAAAATATAAAAAATAGAATAAGTATTAAGATAAAAAATATATAAATTTTATAATTTTTGATTGTATAGTTAATGATTTAAAAATTGTCAAAGTTGAAATTATATTAAAAACCATGGAACTCTTTTTCATTCAACACTTTTTCAAAAACAAATTTTTCTTATAAGGAAATTTTCACAAAAGCAAACAATGAAGTGAAGTTTTATATAAATCAATATCATAACATACATTTCTGTAGAGATTAGTCTTTCCTATGGCACTGTTTTCAAATACTCGGAACCAACTGAACAGTTATCTCAAGTTAAGGAGCTCTTTACAAAATAAATAGGAGGGTCTTCTTTATTTGTTTCAATAACTTTAAACAAACTGCTACCACCACCCAGCAAGTAAGCCTGACTTTTCTAAAAAGAAAAGAAAACAAAAACTATACAAAAATTGGTTTCAAGAGAAAAAAAGTCAGGTTTATCTGCTCACAAATAACTAAAAGTCAAACAACTTCTATCTCCAAAAACATACAAGTGTACAATCTGTGAAAAAGACTTCAACAGTCACTCAATAAGAAAGAAACACTTTAATAGTATACACAAACTGTTAATTATGGAAGTTGAAACGTCAAAAACTTTAAAAAAGAAGTGAAAGGTCTTCTATTTCACTATTGCAGACAATGCAACAAAGCTTATTAGTATTAATATTGATAATCTCAATACAAATTCAATCATTGGGGCTATCAGATCATTAGAACAAGATAAACCAGGTAATTACCTGTACTATTCCAATAGTAAATGGTACCAGGTAGTTTATTTTTAGTAATGAACTACAATCTTGCTAACAACTCCTTTAGTTTAGTTGTAAGGGGCTATACTATATATGAAATCTTATCTGTCAGTAAAAAAAATGATTTTCTCAGAGTTTGGGCAAATGAGAAAATTCTTGATAATGAATTGTAACCAAACACAAGAGTAGTGATCACAATGGATCGAATCAGATCGGATTTTAACTAGATTTGATCTGATCCAATTTTTACAAATATAAATCAGATATGAATCCAATTCATTTTAAACTGGATCTGATCCAGTTTTTATAAATATGAATCAGATATGAATCCAATTCATTTTAAACTGATTTGATCAAATTACAGTTTGATCCGATCTGATTTAAATCTGAATTTGATTTGATTTGATTTGATTTGATCTGATTTGAATCTGAATTTGATTTGATTTGATCCGATCTGAATCTGAATCTGATTTGGATTTGATGCAAAAACAATTTGAAACCGATTTGGTACATTTTGAATCTGTTTTAAAGCA
>CAJVPT010005121.1:0-12568 GCA_910592055.1 Acaulospora colombiana | reverse complement strand
AAGGATGATAGAATGGGAACGATTACAAGGAATCCAAAAGAAGAATAAGATAAAAAGACCCCCTAACCTTCCAGGTGTCAAAACTATACAGCTGGAAAGGAAAACTCTGATATTGGAAAAAGAAAGATTAGAAGATAAAGACCTAAAAGATATCTTATTAAGAGGGGTTAGATTTGAGATGAGATAGTTGGATTTTGAGTAATGTCAGAACTTAAAGAGTGATCTGCAGTAGTGACCTGCAGGCAATGATATTAAGAGTTGGGAGGGTTTTCACCTGAACTTCTAATGGAGCAATAAATCACTCCCAAAGTTACACTTAGAGTAGTAATTACAAAGATAAGTGAGCTAGTTAGCATCTTTTTAGCTTTAGTGATTCATGTTATATGTATAGTTTATAAATGTTTAATAAAGCACATATAACTAGCCTGATAGAGGGTTAAAAAAAAAAAAAAAAAAAAACTTATTAGTCAGTTTATTTGATTATTGAGTTCATATATAGAAGAGATACAAACAATTTATAAGACTATACCCTATACTATTACAAAGAATAGTTTGCCGTATGGCCCACTTCAACTAATATTTTAAACAACTCAAGCTAACCTAGCATACATGAAGTTCCACTAGTGTGTTATATTAACAAAGAAGGTAAAAACAATTTGGAGAATAAGGGGGTTATAAGACCTATATATGAAGCTATATTCCAATGCATTATCAGAATTTCAAAAACCTTCTATAAAAAGAAATTACTGAGAGAAATTTTTAACTCTAGAATGAAAGTCCTAACCAATGCATTGTATGTTTTTGGTGTAAAAAGTGATTTGATAAACTTCAGAGTGAGTTCGCTTCGATAAAATAAAAAATATTTAAATTAATAAAAAAACAAATATATATATACTATATTTTTTAAAAACTTATTATTAAATTAGTTATATACTATATATTTTATTAGTAAAACTAATAAAGAAAAAAACAATAAACCTGAAGTTTACCAAAATCAAAGCACACTCCAATAATTCTTATAATTAAAAAGTAGATATCTTAGTCAAAGAAGCTCTAAAACTTCTATCAATCAAATAGAAAGATTATAACTTTTACAAGATTATTATAAAGATTAGATGATAAAATAAAACCTTAGATGACTTAATTAGGCAATTTATCAAAAATATAAATAACAAAATAATAGCTTATCTATAGACTTAGTAAAATTAAATAAAGAAAAAATAGAGTTGCCAAATTTTAAGATAGCAAGTTTATATATAGGATTTAGGGTAAAAAAAAATAAAAAATAGTTAATAATGGGATATATATTTTAAAAAATCTCAACAAAAAATCTATATCTTTAAATTAATCAATAATAAGCTATCAATATTATGCAAATTGACTATAAGAAGACCTAATCTATATAAGTAAATAAAATATATTGTATATAGCCAACAGAATAAAACAATAGAACACTTGCTAAAATATTTAACCTATAAGAATATATTTCAAAAAGTATAAAATAAAAAAATAAATAGAACTCTCAAAAGCTTTAAAGAGCTTTTACAAAAAGAAGAAAGGAGAATAAAGGAAAAAGTAATAGATTGAATATTGATAATCAGAAAGAACTAGAAGAGTTTGATAAGTGTATTTCTAAACTAGTAAAACAGACCTCTATAATTAGTCAAAATACTTTAAGTTTTATACTGATCTCATAAAAAAGGATCTTACATATTCTAAAAATGATAAATCTAAAATATCATAGTAAATGCATAGAAAAAGAAGCTAGAAAATAAATAATAAGGATACAAAAAAGAGGTTGTAACCAAGTTCAAAAAAGATTTTAGAACATAAGATATAAAAAGATTATAAAATGGGAACAAGCTCAGATAATTAGTAGAAAAGACAAAATAAAAAGATCTTTATCTTTTCAGACAGAAAACTATATCTTTAATAAGAAAAGAATCACTATTAGAAGAAGAAAGATAAAAGTTTTAAGAAGATTCTTATATAAGGAGTAAAGTATAGAATAAAGTAATTGGAATTCTAAGTCCAGTTAGAACATCAAATAGTGATTTGCAGTAGTAACCTATAAGCAATAAAGTTAACAATTGAAAAGGTTTTACTTAAACTATCAATGAAATAATAAATTATTTTCTTAGAGTTTTAAGAAATTTAAAATAGAAACAAGTGAGTTGA
The DNA here is from genome assembly GCA_910592055.1 of Acaulospora colombiana. NCBI lineage: Eukaryota > Fungi > Glomeromycota > Glomeromycetes > Diversisporales > Acaulosporaceae > Acaulospora > Acaulospora colombiana. Next base: position 10,390 of record CAJVPT010005121.1, on the reverse strand, counting down.
ATAAAGATTTAGCTTTAGCAAAATATTTAATAATATAAAATATACAAATGAGTAATAAAGTACACATATCTAGTTTAATTAAGGGTTTAATTATATATACTTTATTAAATATAATATATGCTATACTATTTACAATATTACCAAAGCTATACTTCAATTTCTCTTATTTTTTTTTATCAACTATTGAAATATTATTATAGTTTTTTTAAATTTTGTCTTTTTGTTTTGTTTTTTTTATTATTATATTTTTGATATATGGTTTTAATTTTTCTTAACCAGGTTTTTTTATTATATTTTTATATATTGAACATTTTATAAAATGCTTTATTGTTTTTTTTTTTTTAATCCACAGTCAAGTCAGTATGGCTTGTCTTTATTGTATATATAAAAGATATTTATAAAATATTTGACTTTTACATACTAACTTATCAATTATCAAAAAACTATTTTTCTAGATGCAATTTAGGAAATGATATTTTATTCTTTTACTGACTTAAATAAATTTTTTAGCCAATAAAATTATTATTTATAGGTCATTACTGTAGATCATTCTAAATTCTAACTATAGTTAAAAACCAAATCATTTCCTTCCATAACAAATCCAATTCTTAATGATTTCTATATACTTAATTTTTTCCTTTTTTTTAGAAACTTCTTGTCCCAAGTCTTTTGCAAATATAGGTTTTTCTTCTATTATTGTATGACCTATATGATGGATCTATATCTAGATCTTTTGGTTCTTTTATCTTTTTTAGTAATATTCTGCTTTTTTTCTTACTCTATTACTTTTTTGTAGTGGTTGTTCTATATGTCCTTCTTGAAATTTTTTCTTATCTTATAACAAAGTTTATTGATTATGCTTTGTATAACTATCAGAAGAATTTTGAGCTATGCTTTGAGATAATTCTTCAAGGAAGTGGTTTTGTTCTCTTCTATATATTCGCAAATAGTATTGAAAAGTCTTCTATTAAATTGCTAAATCTCATTTAACTATTTACTTGTCCAGCCATTGATTGCAGGATGAACTTCTTCTTTGTCTTTAATTTCTTTACTAATATAACAATTGATCTTTTCTTTTGCTTTTCTCCATATATCTTCTTTGATTTCTTTAATGGCCAGACATTCTAACAGATATTCTAATATTTCTTCTTGAAGTTTGCATATTGGACAAGTCATTATGATATAAATATTTGATTTTCTTTTCTTCAATAATACAGTACTAAAAGTTTATTGTAGATTAAGTTAGTTAAGAAGCTTTTGCCTTTATTATCTTTAGAAGAGGTATCAAAGGTATTGGATAGATTGAATTGATTTCAGAAGGTTAACCATTAACCGTCTATGATTTTATTATCTTGAATCCATAGTTCTTGAATTCTTTTCTATGTTGTTAAATCTTTTTCAATCTTTTTCTTGTTAAACTTTTTGATAAATTCTTTAATACTAATCTTTATTATGTATTCTCTTCATGTAGCTATTTAAGAACTGTTCCTAACTCTGGTAGTTGGTATCAGATTATTGAATTTTTATGTCTAACTTGTTTGATAAATAGATTTACTTGATTATTGAACTTATTAATCCTATGGGTTTTAATCTTTATAATTTTCAAGGTAAGAACTTTCTTTTAAACTTGGTTTTTAATTTTACTTCATAATAGCCAATTAACAATCTTTGTCTATCTCCTTGTTGATATCACTACTTGTAAACTGATAGACTTTTATGTCTTAATTATAGTATTACAATCAGAGAAGATTAAGACTGTTGTGTTTCAGAAAGCTGTATATATTGTAGTTGAAATAATCCATACTTCTATTCTGCTTGTTGATAGCTATATTGATATCTCTGTTAATAATTGTTTCAGAACTTTGTTGTCTTCTACTAGAATCCAGGCCAAACCCATTTCAAGCTTATTATTTTTTGTCCCTTTTTTATAATATTTATTTATATAGAAAGTAAACGGATTGGCTGCGCACTTTTTATTATATTTTAGAACATATGTAAGTTCATCTATATGTTCTTTTGATCAAATGGCTTGTTTTATTAGTATAGCTTCCTAGTTTTCTACCTGAATTTTCACTTCATATCTAGACATTAGTGGGGTTATTGCTTGTTACCTTGTAGCTATTAGCCAATCTATGGGATTGCCTAGCAGGAGAACTTGTTTTTCTTTTTTCAAATTTTTATGTTTATTTAGCTGTAAAAGAAGATAAACTTGTGATATACTTATTTCTATTATTTGGGATGATCTATCTGATTGAAGTAAAGTAGTAGAGTTATATAACAATTAGTATAAAACAAACTAGATTTTGTTGTTCAAAAATAATGTCTTTCTCAATATATCAGTTGAAGAGCCAGAGCAAGCCGTCCAGTATATTTTTCTTTTATCTGGATATGCTAGAAAAGCTTTAGTTTAGATATTGTAGCCTATTCAGTCTAGTTTATATAATAACTTTCTTAGGAGATCATAATTATCTATTATCTTTTCACTGACTTTTTTGTATCAAGAAATGACTAAATCTTTGTATTTATTGAAGAAAATCTAAATTGCTTTTCATTCCTTAAGTGTCATTATAGTTATATTAATAATTTGATCTAAAAATATGATCTTGTACTTATGAAATAATGAAATGGCTTTCTTATATTTTTTATTATTTTGCAGTATTGACTTAATAGATACAATACTTTCCTAATAATTAAAGGTTTCCTTTCATCTTCAGCTTTAAAAGATAATTTGTAGGTCTTTAATCAAGGCTAATATTGCAGCTGCCAGATTTATTTTAATTATCTTGTGTAAGTCTAATAGGATTATTTAAGATATTTCTAGATTTCTAACTTTTGATCTGACTTTTTCAACTGGATTATAATAGCAAAATTAAAGACCTTACTATTATTAAGCTAGCAGAATAGTACTAATATATGACTTTTTAATTGTATTTCCCAGATACTTTTAAGACCTATATTTCTTTGTTATGGATACAACTGTTTAGTATTGTTCTACAGATTAATGCTTTATTTTTGAAAACCTTCACTAGTTGAAATTGTGTTATTTGACTATTGAATTATTGCCAAATTTATCAAAAATTAATAATAAAAAGATTACTATATCATTTATGATTATTGCTACTCAGCATTAAAAATATCAGTAAAAAATTGACAAAAAAATATTGGCATACTGTGAAAAAAAATTCAGCACAAAATCTGATAATATTGTGGCAAAAAAAATTTTTACATACTGTGGCAAAAAATTTTTTTACATACTGTAATCAAAAATTCAGCAAAAAAATTAATACTGCGGTCAAAAATTCAACAAAAAAATTAATACTGCAGCAAAAAATTCAACAAAAAAATCGATATTATAGTAAAAAATTCAGCAAAAAAAAGTACTAATGGAAAAAAATTCAACAAAAAAAAGGTCAAAAAATTACTGTGATAAAAAATTCAAATTTCACAAAATTTATTAAAAAATTACAAAATCAATTAACTAAATTATTCATCAATTTTTTCTTTCTCCTCTTCCTTTTTTTTCACTTGCTTTTCTTTTTCCTTTAAAGATCTCAACTTGACTCTTTTAAAACTAGTTCCAATTGATTTTACCTTGTCAAATGTTTTCTGAGATTTTTTGCTTTTTTCTTCTAACCTAACTGTTCCCTAAATTTCACCTATTTATTCACTTTCTTCAGTATGTTCTTCACTCTCTGAATACATTAATGATTCCTCATATTTGATAATTTTTCATCTTTTAGATTTATCTGCTGATTTTTTATCTTTTCATAGCTCTTTTTCTTATTCATGTTCTGAAATTTCTTTCAAACTGTATGTCCAATTTGACAAGTCTTCTGGTGGTATCATATTATAGAAATATTAATTATTATGATATCATTTACAAGTTAGCTGGAATACTTGAATTGATTTTCAATGTTTATCCAAATATTTTAACAACTCCTTTAACTATAAGTAATTGTAATTTATATTGTAATTATTTAGCATAAAATATTTTGCCAAAAAATATCTTTTCAAAATACCAACTGTAATTATATATATTCATTCTTTTTTTAGTAGGTTTTTTGAATCAGTCTCACTTTCTTTAGGTGAATATACCTTTTTTCTTTAATTACATCAGTTAATTTATTCCAATATTTGTTAACTTTTTTTTTATCTTTATTTAACAAATGACTATGTACTTTAATTCTTCATATCCTTTTTTTAATTATTCATTAAAAATTAATACTTGAAGGTAAGATAAATACAGAATATTATTAATCTTACTTTGTTTAACCAGCTATTTGCATATAAGTAATAATTGTCTACTTTCAGTTTTCCAATTTTTGCCTTCTAATATCTTTTTCTTTGATAGTAATAAAAAGTACTTAACCATTTGTTTATTTACTTTTGTGAGGAATTAAACATGGAGTCAGATTTTATTAATTGATATCAACTTTTATAATTTTTTTTTATTCACATTACTTGAAAAACTTCATCTTCCTCATTTTATATTCATTAGAAATGGTTTTCATTAAGGCCTTTATTTCTGTTCTCACTTCTTCTAGTTTTAGCTCATTTTCGGTAACCAGTTTTATAGATTTTATCTTTTTACCACTTCTTATAGATTCAAATTCTTTGATGCTTTCCCAAACTTGGCAAACTTTCAGATTCTGATATATTAGCTGCTCTAGATTCTACAATAACTATAAAATTGAGTTCAGGTTTCACAAATTTGAGCTGATCAATTTTCTTTTTTAAATTTTCTATTTCATTTTTTTGCTATTTTAATTCTTCAAAAAACTTGTTGCTAATACAGTATATTCTATTAGATCTAATTGTTTTATAAATTTGACATTTTCTTTTTCTAGTTTTTTGACCTGCAGCATAATTCTTCATTTTCTAACTAAATCAGTTAGTTAATAAAGATAAATTTTAATAATTTAGCAATAATTTAATTTTAACCTTTTTCAATATACTCTCTGGTTCGAGTTTTAGAAAACAATTTAACTTCTGATATTAATATTTATGCAACTTCAGATGCAATATTTCAGGCAATACAATAGATGACCTTCTTTTAAACAATTTGATAATCATAATAGGAATTGAAGGTTCAGAACTAGATGTTTCTAAACAAATTGTTATCATTTATAATATAGCTAATGTCAAAAAAGCTTGTGATGGCAGAAAAGATTATGTTGATTTTTTTTTATCAAATACTTTAGATATTGGAAAAAAATATTAAATTAAAGAAATATTTAAATAAAATTATTTGTATGATTTTAATACAATTTGGGACTGCATACTATTATTTGTTATATTATATTACAATTCAGAATTACATACTATATTATACTATATATTATTTATCATATTACACTTGTATTATATTTCAATTTGAAGCTATTTAATATATTAATCATAACTTTGCCACTTTATCAAAATATCAAAAAAGTATTCAATTTTAGCTTTACTTAATAAAAGTTTAAGAAAAAATCCTAAAAAAGTGAAAATTACTTGTGACTTAATAAATGCAATAGATTACTTATTGACCCACAAACAGAATTATTTCATGGATATAAAAAACCAAAAGAAAAATATTTGACAAATAAAGAATTCACATTTTGACATAGAACAAGAAATATTTTATTGAGTCAAATTATGTCGTTAAGTAACAATCAACAAAATCTGAGATTAAATAATGCAAGTTTTGAAAATAATGAATTTGAAGTTGAAGATGATAAAGAAATAGATAATATATTTAAATATTATTTGATATCAAAATACAAATTTTCACCAAATTCTAACAAATTTTCAGATTATCATTTTATGTAGATTTTGTTGTGAATTATAAACTATAGAATTTAATTTAATTTATCAAATAGTATAATAGATGCATTGCTAAAATTTATAAAATTGATACTAATTGAAATTGGTGATAAAGAATTTGAGCTCTTTTGTAGATCTTTGTATATGGTTAACAATAAACTTGAATTATCAGATCAGTTCATTAATTTTGTGACATATCAAAGATACTACAAATTGTACAAACAGGATGATATTCTTAATTTTCAAAAAAACAATCAGCTATTAGTTATAAAGTATATTCATATTGAATTCCTAATTCAGCAATAAAATGAAGAAAAACTTGCAATTCTCCATGATCTATATAATCAGAATATTAAATAGAAATAAAATTAATCAGCCCAATTTAGTTTTTCCATATTCTATTATTTGGTATCAATTGTTATAAATGTATCAAAATCTAAATTTTGAATCTAATCTTCAGTATTGAATAGATTGATTAATTATTGATGAACTTCTATATGATATCTATAATAGTGATATTTGGAAAACTTTTAAAGATAAAAACTTATAATTATTTTTTAGAAAAAAAATAATTAATTTGCATTTGAAAATGGTGTTAAATATTAACTAGTTTCAAATATTTGATAATAAAGTGCATAGACTAGAGTTATATATGTGATTATCACAAATTTGCCATATAAAATATAATTTAAACATAAAAATATGTTGATTTTTGGTATATTACCAGGTTCTAGTGAACCAAGTTTATATCAAATAAATCATTACCTTTCTTCAATTGTTGATAAATTGATGCAACTATAGCAAGGAATAAAGCTTGATTTAACTGTTGAAAATAAAGAGGAAAAAATAATTTGGATGGTGTTAATTTAAATTTTGTGTAATATTTCTATTGCACAAAAAGCATGTAAACATATTTTGGTACTAGTATTACATTATTATTGCAAAAAGAATGCCAATTATGAAAATAATCATTATAATTTTAATGGCATGAAGAATATAAGTGAATAGTTTATGCCGAGAGATTTGATAACACATAAATGAGATTCTATCAAATGGAAATGCTATAGTTCAAATGCAGTATAAAAATATTTTATCAGTATTAGATAGTCCAAGTTCCTTCAACTATTTTATTTTGATCTAATTTGGTATTTAGTTATTGATCCTATATACTATCTTTTCTTAGTTATTAATAAATGACTTGTTAAATAAATATAGATTAAAGAAGTAATACTAATAAATAATGCATTGAATAAAATACAATTAATAATAAAAAATTTTTAAGCTTATAAGATATTGGCCAAATTCTAAGAAAAGTAAATAGTGACAAAGAATTTTCGAACTTTACTGCTGATCAGTAAAAAAATTTTTTTATAATATATACAACTATCATTTTATGAAAATATCTTTTAGATATAAATTACCAAATTTTAATGAATTTTATTAAATTTAATATATCGAATTTTAAAATAAAATTTATTAAATGAGGCCCATGAAAAATTAGTTGCAATGGTTAAACTAATAAAATAAAAATATGGGAAGAAAAAATTATTCTGAATCTTTATCTTTTGTTATATTTATATGAATATGTATATAATTATAGACTATTGTATATATTTTGATACTTTTCTTTTTTTTTTTTTTAATCTGCAACCATGTCACAATGGTGTGTCTTTATTGAGATATTGAGAAATACTTAAAATATTTTACAGATTTTCACAAAGTGACTAACTCGTCATTGTACATTACTGTATTAGTTAAAGAACTACACTATTTAAAAAATATGAGGAGTTCACTAAGCTAGTTTGAACTAAACAAAACTAAGTCTAAACTAGGTACTCTAAGTTAGATTTAGAGGACAATATTTCACTCTCCTAATAGTTTGGCAATAGTACCTCTAAGTCTACTAGGGTCATTGCCAACAGTTTGTCACTGTAGATTATTTCAAAAAATGATGAATTGCTAAAGTTGACACTGAGAAAAGGGAAAAAGGAAATGCAAATCAAAGCTCTCCAAAAGATTCTTGCTCTATTTCACAGTTTCCTTTCAATAGGGGTTTGCCTGATTGGGATATTCTCTAAGCTTTATGACATTTGAAAAACTTAGCCATTCCTAAAAGTGACTTCAAGAAGAACATTTAAAAAACTTATCCTTCTTCTGATATATGGATTTGCTTATTACTAATGAGGTCAGCACCATATTAAGGAAGAGTTTGCCTGACCGGGATAAAGAAATCTTTTCAAAAACTTTGCCTGACCAAGATGGAAGCTTGGAGACCTCAGCTTTTGTCCAAAAAAACCTTTTCACCACCTGAGGAACTTAATAAGAGATAGAAATTGAATCTTCTTTTTGTACTCATCATTCGCCTTTCAATATTATAATTGTTTTCTGAAGGTTGAACATTCATGATTGGAGGGGACACTTTTTCTAGAACTTTCTTTTCTACATCATCAATGATATATCGAGACACGTGAGTGTGACCAATAGAAGCTTGTTTACATTTTAAAAATTGATGTGTTTCATATCAGCCAATCACCTTTGGTGAGGATTTGTGCTATTAAAAATTCAAGGTCAAACTGAGGTAGATAAAATTCCCCAGAAAACTATGAAAGTGATAGCTCTAAAAGACCCAACAGTGACTGAAAGGGGAAAAATAAGCCCTTCTGTTATTAAAAACCTCTATATACCTCTCGCTTCAAAGGTTAAATAGGCCTTCAGGTACTTCACAGTCAGTTCTTCTTCCTTTGGGAACTTTCTTGCCATTGGTATCAAAGGTGTTACTTTACTTTTTTTGGTCACTTGAAGTCAAGTTTTTTGAGTGAAGAGATTTGTAAACAAGAGGAAAAGGATAAAAGCGATTCTTGAAGTCATACTTCAAGTTGTTTTAATGAAAGTATTAAGACTTTATTAGCAAAGAAATATAAAAACTTCTTGAGAACATCTTTTTTGTGTGTGGTCAGAGGATTAGCGAAAGAGTTTTTTCGATTTTTTAATTTAGTTAAATCTTTATAATTTAATTATTTTAATTCTTGATTTTGATAATAAGATAAAGTTTTTTTAAATTATTATAATAAATAAATAAATAAATAATAATTTTATTAAATAATTATAATTAATATAATAAATATTTAAATTAAAATAATTAGCAATTTTTAATATTTTAATAAAATTAAAGAAAAAATATTTTTTAATTAAAATTATTTATTTCTATTTCTATTTTATTAACTTATATATTATAATATTTATAGTTTTTAATTAACAATTCTTTAGTTTATAATCATCAATACTAATATTTATTAATTTGAAATAATTTTTAATAATTAACTTTTTTATTAAAATATTATATTTATATCAATAAATTTTATAAATAAATTATTAAACTTTATTTTTATAAAAAAAAATTATAATATTTATATATATAATTTGATATTAAAAAATAAAATTATTCTTAAAATATTAATATAAAATTTATCAAAAAATTAAGCTTGAAATAATAATAATAAAAACAATCAGATAAGTAATAAAAAAATTAGTTTTATTTTAATTTTTTACTTATTATTAATATAAATTAATCTTAAATAAATTTTTATGATTAATATAACATTTTTTAATAAATCCCTGATCATTACTTTCAAAGAAGTATTATTTTAAAACTTTATATTTTGAATATAATAAACTTCAAAAAAACTTTTTTTAAAAATATTCATTTTACTTATCAGTAGTTATGTTCTATCTTTTTTATTTATTTTTTTTTCTAAAGTTTCTACCTAAGAAGTTAATAATAAAAAAAACTTTTTTAATAAGAAAAAATCAAACAAAAAATTTTTTTTCTTTTTTTTTATAAAGGTTTCAAAGTTTAAAAAGAAGTATAAATCAATAACCTTATATAAACTAAATAAACTAATATTTTTATAATTAGCAAAAATGGTTTTTCTCTCAATATATAATAGTTTTTTATAATTTTTCTAAGAAATTTTATTTATTTTAGATTAACCTTAAATTTTTTATTACATTGGATTTTAAATAGACTAATTAGTTATTTTATAATTAATAAAAATGTAAGTAAGAATATATGTGATATATTATATGAAAATATGTTTTGAGCTTTATAAAAATTTTAAATTTGTCATAAACTTTACAACCCAATTATATAAATAGATAAATATTATATAAATTATAATTTATTCTAATTTAAATAGTTTTTTTATTCTTATATGATATATAAAACTATTAAACTTATACTTTTTCTCTAAATACACTGGATATTGATAATAGGTTATTATTATTAGAATCATAAAAAAAGTATATCTTTTCTTTTAAATAATTAAGAAGTTAAGTAATAATAAATTAGTTTAAAGGAATTTAGAAAAATTAAAGATTTAAACAAAAAATATCTAGTTTTTCTAAATAGATAGTAATAGAAATTTAATTTAATTAAATACTTTTAGATAATAAGCTATTTAATAAATACATTAAAGATTAAATTTTAAGAAACTTAATTATTATTATTATTTTTTTTTTTTTGCCCTCTGTCAGGCTAGTTACGTATGCTTTATTAAACATTTGTAAGCTGTACATATAATATGAG
>CAJVPT010005120.1:0-12571 GCA_910592055.1 Acaulospora colombiana | reverse complement strand
TTAATTATTGTATACATCTTTTTTTTTTTTTTTTTAATCTGCAAACATGCTACAATGGCATGTCTTTATTGAGATATTGAGAAATACTTAAATATTTTACAGACTTTCACAAAACAATTAACTTGTTATTGTACATTATTAGTTAAAGGACAACACTATTTAAAAAATATGAGAAGTGCACTAAGCTAGTTTGGACTAAACAAAACTAAGTCTAAACTAGGTACTCTAAATCAGATTTAGGGGACAATATTTCACTCTTATAGTAGCTTGGCAATGGTATCTCTAAGTCAATCAGGATCATTGCCAACAATTTGTCACTGTCAATTATTCTGAAAAACAATGAATTGCTAAAGTTGACATAGGAAAAAAAAAAAGGAGGAATGCAAATTAAAGCCTTCCAAAAGGTTCTTGCTTCATTTCACAGTTTTCTCTCGAAAGGGGTTTGCCTAATTGGAATATTCTCTAAGCTTTATAATATTTGAGAAACTTGGCCATTCCTAAAAGTGACTTTAAGAAGAACATTTGAGAAACTTATCCTTCTGCTGATGTATGGATTTATTTATCACTAGTGAAGCCAGTATCATATTATACTTGACTGGGATAAAGAAATCTTTTCAAAAACTTTGACTGACCAGGATAGAAGCTTGGAGATCTCAGCTTTTGTCCAAGAAAACCTTTTCACCACCCAAAGAACTTAATGAGATATGGAGTTGAATCTTCTTTTTATACCTATCACTTGTCTTTTGATATCATAATTGTTTCCTAAAGATTGAACATATATAATTGAAGGAAACACTTTTTCTAAAACTTTCTTTTCTATATCACAATAATATATTGAGATATGTGAATATAATCAATAGGAGCTTGTTTACATTTCAAAAACTGACGTGTTTTGTGTTAACCAATCACCTTTGATAAGAATTTGTGCTATCAAAAATTCAGGATCAAACTAAGGTAGGCAAAATTCCCCAGAAAACCATGAAAGCAATAGCTCTAAGAGGTTCACAAGTGACTGGAAGAAAAAAAATAAGCCTTTCTGTCATTAAAAACCTCTATATACTTCTCTCTTCAAAGATTAAATAGGCCTTCAGGTACTTTATAGTCAGTTTTTCTTTCTTTGAGAACTTTTTTGCCATTGGTATCAAAAGTGTGCTTGATTTTTCTTGGTCATTAGAAGTCAAGTTTTTGTGTAAAGAGGTTTGTAAACAATAGAGGAAGGATAGAAGTGACTCTTGAAGTCATACTTCAAGTTGTTTTAAGGAAAGTATTAAGACTTTATCAGCAAGGAAGTATAAAAACTTCTTGTGAACATCTTTTTTGTGTGTGATCTGAGAATCAGTAGAAAGAGTTTTTAATTTTTTAGTAAATTTCCATACTGATTTTATATAGTAAAAACATAATAAAAAATTTATAAATCAATTTTATAAGTAATTTTTTTGAAATTTAAATAAAAAATTTAATATAAAATAATATAAAACTTATATAAATAGTCTTAAGTAACCTTATTCTTTAACTTTTAAAAAATATATATTTAAATTTTTATATTATTTAGATAATTTTTTATTAAGTTATAAATAAATAAAGAATTTCAAAAAGTTTTGTTATACACTGTATACACTATAATCACTTGTTCAGTATGTGAACTTCAAGAAGAGACATTAGAATATCTCTTTAAATATCTAGCCACTAGAAAAACTAGGGAAGACATATGGCAAAAAGCAAATGAAAAAATTTATAAATATATCAGCAAAGAAGTTAAAGATAAAGAAGAAATCCAATCTATAATAAATGACTGGATAGACAAACAGTTAAAAAAGATTCAAAAATCTAACAGGGGCCTTTTCAATACTATCTGAGGATATATGGAAGAAAATAAAACTACTTTCTTAAAGAAATATCTTAAAAAGCAACTCAAGATTTCACCTGCGACTATACAGAACATAATCGACAAGTTCTGTCAAAAAATATGAGTAAATTTCAAAAAGGAGATCTGGAATAATCATTGTATCAAAGTTATAAAATAGAAAAAGAAGCAAAAGATTACTGGAAAAGATAAAAGAAATAAAAGACACAAGTACAGATCTAATATATAAACTGAATAGAATCAAGAAACAGCACTACTATCTCTGGAGAATTTGAACCTGGAAGATTCTAAAAAAAAAAAAAAAAAGATGTATACAATAATTAATAAGGATTGAATTTGTTATAGAATTAAATAGTTTGGTTTTTAACTATAGACAAAACTTAGAATAATCTATAGTAAAGATCTATAGACAATGATTTTATTAATTAGAGGAGTTATTTAAATTAGTAAAGGAGCAAAATATCATTCTCTAGGTTGTATTTAGAGAAATAGTTTTTTGATGATGAGTGAGTTAGTATGTAAAAGTCATAACAATTTGTAAATATCCAGTATATATATAATAAAGATATGTTATGCTAACCTGACTGTAGATTAAAAAAAAATTTTATATATAAAATAAGTTGATTTTTTTTTTGAGTACCTGTAGCTATACTAGATTGTTAGTTTATTAATCAATTGAAAATATAAGTATATTTTTATTCAAGTGGCATAATACATACTATAGCTAAATTATTATTCTAATATAATTAACTTGTCGTAAGCATAATAGTCTTTAAGTTTAGTCTTGAAAACAATATTTTATTTCACAGTGTCTTTAAATAAAAACCCTTCTAGTCTATTATATTATTGCTAGCAGGTTATTACCACTGTATATCTTATAAAGCTACTAAAATACAGAAAACTACAAAAAAATGGATTTAAAAAAAGAAAAGAAGGATATCTAAAATATTTAAATAGATAATAAAAAAATGAAAAGGTAAAAATTGAAAAAAAAATTTTCAGCTTTCTTTAAAGACCTCTTTTTTAAGACCTCTTTTTAATAAAAAATGTTTGATTAAAATATTCTTTTTTTTGACTATCTGAGAAACTTATTTATTCTTAATTTTGATTTTTTTCTTATATACTATTTAAGAAGACTTATTATTTAGTGGAAGTCTTTACTTCTAGAATACACTTGGTTCTAATCTTCTTTGAATAGTGATTTTTTATCTATTTGTAATAGAAGGACAACTTATGATGAACCTTAGGTTCTTATGTGACCTAATAGGAACTGGGTTATGTTGTTTTAGTATAATACTTTCCAGTAGTCACACCTAGTTAAAGAAATTTTACTGACATATATCTTCTATTATTTAAAAGGCCTGATTCCTCAATAATCCTTTTGTCTTGTAATAATAAGAAGGTCTTAAAAGAGATAGGGATCCTTATCGATTATGATATCCTTCAACAACTTTTGAAAAAATGAATTTTTAATTGTAACTAAAGGATTAGAGTTTAGTATAAACTAGAGATTGTTTGATCTTATTGCTTGACTGGAATAAGAGTGAAACCTTGGTTTTGAACTTTGCCTGACTGGAATAATAGAAGAGAAAAATCTCAACTTGAACAAATAATAGTTTTTTCATTATCTAAGAATTTGTTGCTCATATCTTATTAACCTCATTAAACTTGATCTATAGATTAACCCAATTAAAGAAGTGGTTCAGAAACAAGACATCAATTAACTCTTTCAATCACCAATGATATCATCAGAATACATGAAGTAACCAGTAGAAGCTTATTTATATTCTGCTACTAATGTATTTCATGTCAACTAATCAGATGGCAGGTGATATTGTACTATCAAAAATTCAGAATCAAACTGAAATAGGCAAAATTTCTCAAGAAAACTGTGAAAAACAGTAGGTGCCTTAAGAGGATATAAAACTGTATGTGAGAAGGTGGATAATAAGCCTTTTCCTACTAATAGAGCCTCTATTTCTTGTCGCTTCCAGCTCTATGAGGTGATACTCCACTTGTTAGTTCTTTTACTTCATAGAATCTTCTTGTTCATAGTAGAAAAAGTGTATATTTGAGTCTTTTCAGGCCACTAGAAATTCAAGTTTTTATTCAAAGAAGTTTATAAACAAGTAATGAAGGCTAGAAGAAATAAGTGAAAACAAGTTTCAAGTTGTTTTAATAAAAGCATAAAGACTTTATTAGCAAGTAAATATAAAATTTCTTGTGAACATCTTTTTTGTATGTGGTTCGAGAATCAATAGAAAGAGTTATAAAAATAAGTTAATTTTTTTTTCCTTCTGTCAGGCTAGTTATATATATTTTATTAAACTTTACATATCAATATAATACTAAAGCTAAATCTCTAACTCACTCATCTTAACTATTGTCACTCTAAGTGCAACTTCAGGAGTGATTTCTTGTTTCACTAACAGTTAGATGAATATCCTTCCAACTATTAGTATCATTGCCTATAGGTCACCACTGCAGATCATTTTGCAAAGTTCTAATAGAAATTAAAACCCAATTAGTTTATTCTGTATTCAATTCTTTTTATCAATATCTGTTTCAGATTCTTGTCATTCAATCTTTTTTTTTTCAGGAATTGAAGGTTTCTTTATCTTGATCTTAATCTTCTAAACTTTCAGGCTTGATCTTCTTATTTTATTTTTTCTATTAATTCTCAGTAACCATTTCTATTCAATTACTCTTATATATCTTTTGTTCCAGATTTCTTTCTAAATATGATTACAAAACTTCTTCTGTATTTTTATAATCCACCTACAAGCTTTTTGTCCTATTTTTTTATCACAACATTTGAGGTCAACTATTGCAATAAGCTAATCACTTCTTATGAGTTCCATATAAAAGTTTAGCATCCCGTAATCACTTTTGAAGACTTTTTCTATAAGTTTAAAGATTAGTCTATCTAGTTTTCTTATTTCCTTTCATCATTTTTAATTAGCTGTATATCTTTTTTTTCCATTTACTCTTTTCTTTCTTGCAAAAGTTTCTTAAATTCCTTTAATACCTCTTTTAATCTTTTCATCCATGTTTCTTGCAATTGTTTTCATATATTGGATATTCTAGTAAATGGTTCATCATTTCTGCATTTTTGTTGCATTCTATATACAGTATACTAATTGTTTGTAAAAATCTGATCTTCTTATTGCTAGTTTTGTTAGAGTCAGTAATTTATCATTTGCCTATTTTATGAGAAAGCTTTTTTGTGAGAGTTTTTGAAGAAAGTGTCCCATGTATATCTATCCTTTATTCTATCTCATATAGGGTTCTATATATATTTATACTGATCTTGTATTTGCTAGTTCTATTTTTTTTGAGTTTTATTCTGTTGTATTCATTGATAGACTGTTATCTTGCCATTTACTTTTTTGATAAATTGTCTTATTGAAGTATTTAATATTATATTTTGTTATTTAATTTCTGTAATAATTTTAAATGATGTGAGATCTATCCATTTTATTATAGGAAGTTGGAGTGCTTTTTTAGTCATAACATCTGCTTCTTCATTATATTTATTACCAGAGTGGGCCTTAACTTTGATTAGCTCCAGGTTCAAGTATTTTTTTTTCACAAAATCTATTATTCATATCTATAGAAACCAGTTTTTTTCTTTTAATCACCTTTTATGTGTCTTTTTAGAATCTTTTTTTTTTAGTTTCTTCTATTTGGAGATATAGACTTGACTATCTATATAGATCTTGACTCTACTTTCAATAGCGACAACTAGCAGTATAGTAACTATTGCTATCACTTTTGCACTTATTGATTATGGCCAGTTTTTTACTCCTATCTGAAATTTGCTTTCTTTTTTTATTTCTCCTATTTGAATCTATGCTACTTCTATTTTTATTTCTTCTCTTTTATTATTGACTAGTAATTCATCAGAATAGAAGATTATTACTTTATTTGACTTCTGATTTCATTGAAGTATTTCTAGCAAGTGGAACTGGTATGTACCTTTTTTTACATTATCTCTAATAATTTTTTTTTTCTAACTTTCTATCTCTATATTTATTACTTTGATTACTCTTTAATCTTATGTTATTACCTTAAGTATTTCTTTTTCCATAGCTGTTTTGCTTCTTGAAATCTTTAGTATCTGGGCTCTTCTGGTGAATTTTCTAGTGTTGAGATATGGAACTATATATATTATATCCCTTTTTTCTATTATTATACAATAGTTATTTTTCTTAATACCTTCTAAACACTAAAGGCATTTTATTAGGCTTGTTGCTTATTGGTGTTCTTCAGCTACTGAACAGTTGAAATATTTTATTTCTATATTATCTATTGTACTTTTTCTCATTAGATTTTCCCAGATAACTTGATCTTTTTTGTTTTTTATAACAATCCATAGCTTCTGTCATTTGTTATAATTATGTTTTGCTATAAGATATTTGGACTTCTATTTTATACAATCAATCTTTCAAGGTCCAATAAGCTGTTCTATTATCTTTTCTTGTATAGTCTTGATTATTAATAAATACCATTCTGGAATTGGTTCCTTATCCATATTCTGTATAAGCTATAGCATTGTTCAGTTTCATATTTCTTTAGTATCTATATTGATTAATTGGTCTATATATATTAAACTATTGTTTCTCAGTGAAGATATAACTTTTTTGTATTTATCTGATATAAGGTATTTACTGATTAGGCTATTTTTCTTGCTTTATTCAAATATGTTATATTATTTTTAGCTTTGAAAAGTTATACTTATATCTTTAGCTAACTTAATACTAGGAGTATAAAGTTGCTTTTGTCAAATAGATGATATAAAGAATTATAAGTAAGTAAATTATTAGACTTTCAATATCTGCTTTGTGCTTGTTTGAGTCTAATAACTATTGTAACTTCTACTGGTTCTTGATAATTAAGTCTATTGCATAATTCTATTATTTGGTTTTCTTTTTGCAATATTCAGATACTTTTCAAGTTGTGGATTTTTAGATGATATATAACATTATTTGGCATTGATCCACTGAAGACAGTTTTATTTTTGAAGAGCTTTCTATATGCTAATATTAAAATATTACATATTTTCCAAAGTAGTATACTGTATTGCATTTGAAACTCAATTCTTGATATTAAGACTTTATTCAATATATAGAGTATTTGTTTGTTTGTCACCTTTTTATTTTTTGGAGCTTTGTTGACTATATTGATTTCTCTTAACACTCTTTTCTTGAGTTCAATTACAGTCTTTTGATTGCCTATTCAGATTTCTAGAAACTTTGTTTATTCAGTTCTATCTAGTTCTCTGACTATTTTTTTGTTAATACCTATTTGAAATTTTTTTTTTTTTTTTTATAAAGCTGGTACAGTTATGCCTGTAGTTTTTATTTAATCATTAATACCTTCTTATATACACAAATTCAATTGCGAAAAAATATATTTATAATAGAAAAAAAACTATAGACTCAGTATTATTCGAACCCTGCAACTTGCTGCAGTTCACCCTGGTAGATGAATATTAGTGTTTCATAACTCCGCTAACACTAATATTTACAGAAAATAAAGAGTTAATCGAGAAACCGTTTTATATGATGTTTTTCATATTGTGGTTTGTTAAATCAATCCATAACTGTGTAGCAGTGTTGGGTACTTTGCTGTTCGGTGATGTTTCCCCATCCTTTAGGTATTTGTTGATACCACTTGTTGGTCTTTTCTTCATTCTTTTGGTTATTCCTTGTGTTTTTCCCATTCTACCATCAATTCGCATCTTAGCTTCCAGACTCTCTTCTTTTCTTTCCAAAAAAGGGCTGTGGCTGACTTAATTGCTGTTTTTGCTGATTCAATATTCCTTGTGATTTTCTCTGCTGTTTTCATTATTTTGTGACTGATAACTCTTCTGATAATGTCTGTCCAATCCACTACTTGATCCCATTTTGTCCGGTCTGCTAGTGTTTTTGGAGAAAGTAACTGGTTCCATTTGTTCAGCATGGGTTCTGCTTGTTTGTGACCGTTCATTCTGGCTGCACATTCTTGTATGAGAAATGTGATGTATTTTTCTATTAGTTTTGTCTTGTTGAGTCCACATGTGAAGGGGTGCAAGTCTTTCTCTTCCTGCTTCTTGCAAATTGTGCAGATGGGACTTTTGTATAGGTGCGGTTTTCTTTTATACAAGTTGCCTATTGTAGGATGCTCATTGAGCCATGTCTTGAGGTGGAATGTCCTATCATTATGGTCCTTGGCATCCATTTGCATTGTTGTGATTTTGGATGGTGTAATTGTTTATATAATCATGTTCCAATCGATCTCCTTGGCTTTGGCTCCATTTAACCAGTCTTGTGTGTGTCTTAGGGTTCTCCACTTACTTGTCCATTTCATCTTAAGCAAGGTCTTCCCAATTATTTTGAAGGGAAGGTCTATAAAGAATTGGTCCCATCTGAGTGTTGCCATATCACTCGTATTGTTTAGCTCTTGGATCTTGACTATGTCTTTATGATTGTCTGCTAGTGTTGTTGCTGCGAGTTTATCTGCTCATTCGTTTCCATGGATTCCTAAGTGGCCCTTGATCTTGATCCAGGTGACTTGTATGTTTTGTATTGTTATAATTTTGCAGATTGTGTTTACCAGGCTACCATTCGGGCATACTTGTTTTCCTTTGTCCTTGTGTGTCCTTTGGAAAGTCTTCTTTATCACATTGATTGCTCCTTGACTGTCTGTTAGGATGTTCACTTTCTTGTGTGCACTCATTGTACAGATTGCTGTTAGTATTGCAGTAAGCTCTGCTCTTGTAGAGAATGAAATGTCTTGTGTTTCAGCTTGAAATATTGCAACTTCTATTTCTTTCTTTGTTGTAGCTACCCAGTTTATTCCCATCCTGCTATTCCTATAGTGTCTTGAAAATGAGCCATCAGTGTATATCTGTACATTGTCATGTACGGCCAGTTCTTGTGCTATTTGTTGGAGTTTGAGAAGTGCTCTTGAAGGACCTTTCAGCCTCTTATTAATTAAGGCTTTTGTGTTTGATATTGGATCGAGGTTTATGGTTGGAGGTTGTATCGGGAAGCCGTATGTCGATTTCTCTTAGGGTATGCTCTATGCCTTTAGGAGAGGATTGTAGTCTGTTGATGTAGAGTTTCTTCGTATTAATTTCTTGTTGGCTGGAAATGCACACCTTTGTACTTTTTTGGACGTTTATATTGACAGACCTTGTCATGAGTTGGGACATTATACATTGTTGTTGATCTTTATAACCTTTTCTAAGTTCTGGGTCATTGAAGGGGTAGCCTTTGCACTTGAATATTGAGAATGTCTGTTCTTCCTGGATCATGTGGTTGACTATTATATGTTGATTGTTTCTGAGTTTCTTCTTCTTTGTTATTATTGTTGTTCCATTATTTTTTGTTGCTAGCCACTTTATTGTCTGTGGTCATTGGGTGGCTAGCACTGGTGTGTTGATCCTGAATTTGTTCATTACAGATGAGCCAGTACTGTTCTTGTTGATGAATGCTATCCTTTTCTGCTCCTCTATATTTGTTGCTGCCTTACCAGCTGGGATATAGTTCAGTTCCTTGAATCAGAGTGGTGTTCTGCCTTGTTTCCCTCGTCTGGCTCTCACCTGTTGCCACAATAGGTTTCTTGTCTGATTATTGTTGAGTAGTTGATTATAAAAAAGAATTTCTCTACATCTGAGAGAGTCCCTATGTTTGTCGTATCATTTCTCAGGTACCATTTCCTTGATTGTTTTACCTTCCTTCCTAACTGGTTTTCCAAACTATGTATGTTCTACTGGAGCAAATGTAATGCCTTGCAGTTTGAGCATATTGAGGATCTCATTTGTCAAGCTTCTTTTTCTTTTTGTCCAGAAGGGCTGTCTATCCATCAGGATCGACATATTAGACCAGTATTTGTTCTGAAGGTATTGTAGTCTAAACTGTGTTGTTATGCCACTTAAATTGTGACTGTTCAATCTATTGTAGAGATTCTTTCTATGCATGAGAATTTGTCTATCCAATAAGTTGAATAGTTTATACCCGAAATCTGCATGGATGATGCTATTTGGGATTGTTGCTGATAGTCCTGCCTTATGCTTAAAGACTTTGTTGATTTTGCTACTTATTTTGTCGCATTCTTTTTCTGAGAGAACTAGGTCATTCAACAAATATTCTATTGCTGGGTAAAGAGTATGGTTAATGATATAACGGGTCTATTTGTCAGTTATCTTCTTCCATGCTAACATTCTAGTGATGGTGTCTACTTTACTTCTGATGATGTCTTTTTGACATGCTTTCTTTCCATTTTCTGATATCCATATATCTAAAATTCTAGTTGCTTCATTCTGTTGTAGTGGGAGGATCTGTGTTCCATTTAACTGGATGCTTGTTTCCCTGTTTACCTTGCTTACGTTAACACAGATCAGTGATGATTTTTCACTGTTGACTTGTATGTCATTTATCTTCATGAACTCTGCTGCCTTATTCAATATGGTCTGCATGGAGACTTGACTATTCGCAAATCATATTGTGTCATTCATGTAGATCATTGCAGTAATATTGGTTCTTTTGGTTATTTCACTGATCATTTTTTCTTTGTCCGGTGGTGTCAAATCTATTGGAACCTTGGTCTTTATTGTGTACCCTATGTATCTGTCTTCAATTTCTTGTAATAGGGAATCATAAAAAATTCTCCATAGCATTGGAGAAATAGTGTCCCCTTGGTCAATCCCATCATGGACTGTGTATTTTTCTGTCAGGCCGTGTGCCGTGATTACTTTATTTTTCTTGTTTGTTAGTAGGTGATCCATAATACTTATTATTTTTTCTGGTATGTAAATTCTTCTGAGAGCTTGAATTAGCATATCTTTGTTGATAGAATTGTATGCTTTACTAATGTCCTGACTAAAAATCCAAGCTTCTTTTTTGAACACTCTGGCTTCCTCTATCACGTTGTTAGAATGTAGATTGGTTCTTGTGTACTTCCTCCAGATAATCCTGCCCAGTTGTTGGTACATAATATCTTGTGTTTGATACATGTTTCCATTATCCTTTCTGTCAGGATGCTCATGAATATCTTTCTTGTTGTCTCCATCAGTATAATCGGTCATGTTATATTGATATCTTTCATCCAGTCTTTGGGTTTAGGTATAAAATATATGTTACCTTTCTTTCAGTCGTTGGAAACCTTCCCTTCCTTTAATACTTTGTTAAACAGTGTTTCTATTAACTGTAATTCAGCCTTCCCTAGATTCTTTAGCATGATGTAAGGGATTTATGAAGGTCCCGATGCACTAGTTTTCTTTGCTTTATATATTGCATTTTATATATCTGATGAATCTATCAGTTTTAGTGTGTTGCCAAACCAGTCCTTTTCAATGTTTGCTTTGGGCTTGTACTGCTGTTTCCAGTGT
This sequence comes from Acaulospora colombiana, assembly GCA_910592055.1. NCBI lineage: Eukaryota > Fungi > Glomeromycota > Glomeromycetes > Diversisporales > Acaulosporaceae > Acaulospora > Acaulospora colombiana. The sequence continues at coordinate 1,331 of CAJVPT010005120.1, read as the reverse complement.
GGATAGTCTTCGATGTTTCTTGTTTGTCTTGAACCCGTCCATTTCTCGAAGTGTTTTTTGATCTTATATTTAATGGTCTCTAGGTCCATTTTAATCATGACTTCTTCCTTTCCTTTCCTTTCCACCAATTTCAGAATATTAATTGTTCTTGGTTGGCAGTCCAAGATACTGTTGATCATCTTCTTGGGGTTTTCCTCCAGATGCTTGTACCTATTCTTGATGTATTTGGTGATCTCTCTTCCTTTTTCTTGTTTGATCTTGATCCTCGATATTGCCTGCTCTGCCTTCCATATTTCCTTGGTCTCAGTTAGTCACTTGTGTAGCTCTTCTCTGTCTTGATCTGACTCACTTCGGAAGAGAGTGGTGTGTTTAGTGTTCTGATTGGTGTGTTGATTATTTCGATCTTCTCCTCTATTATTCTATTCATTGTCCTTGTTCTGGCCTCTGGATTTATTAGCCACGCTTGGCATTTTCTATATATGCTATCGATCTTCAGCTGTTTCTGCATGAGATACTTGTATTTGGACTTGTGGACTGTCATTATGTTTCTACTGCGACATCTTTTTTTAAGTGTTGTTTTTGCTGCACCTGTTATTGATTCCTTGAAGTATTGTCAGATTTCCTCTATCGACTTGGGATTTGTGGTTAGGAAACTTTCTACATTCCTGTCCATTCTTTCTTTGAAATTGTTCCATTGCTTTGGGCTGGAGTTTGCATAGTCTATCTTGTTCTACTTACTATTCTTCCTGTTTGCTAATTTGGCCTATGAAGTATGTGGCATACTGAACTGGAGTACTACTAGCTTATAGTCATTTTTGATTACTGTTTCTAGTAAACTGTGTTCTGTACTTATGATGTGGGGGAGTAAGGGATTCGTTACCCAGATGTAATCTAGCCTGCTCCCATAGTTTGTCTTAGGTCTGTAATATGTATAGCTCCTTTCAGATGGGTGGACTTGTCTGAATATATCTATTAAATCAAATGCTTCCAATGTGTCGATGATATGTCTTGGTTTATTTTGGTTGTTTCTTTCAATTGTTCGATTCAGACTCATGTCTGCTATTTTGTTTAAATCCTCCATTACTATTATTTTCATGTTCTCGCTTTTGCCTTCGCCTATCTTACTTTTGATCCACTGTTGTAACTTTGTTCTCTCTGATTTCTTAGCTTCGTTCATTGAGTTATATACAGTTATAATTCTATATCTGATTTTCCCAGTAAAAACCATGTCGATTGACAAACCTCGGTTAATATATTCCTCTGTGTTGTAAACATGGGTTGCCCATTTTCTTTCTATCAATATACTAACTCCTGTTCCTTGTGTTTGTTGG
>CAJVPT010005119.1:0-12575 GCA_910592055.1 Acaulospora colombiana | reverse complement strand
TATAAAATAAATTTGTACATACTCACAACAATATCTAATAAACAAGGTGTAAGCCACCCAGTTAAAAAAAAAAAAAGTATTTAGAATATTTTTGTAAACTTGTTTTTTGTTTATCATTGATACTATAATAAATAAAATATTCTACTATTGCTTTGTGTTTTTCTTTTTTTTTGTTTTAGCTTTTTTCAAATTATTTAATTTCTATTGTTTCTTATTATTATCTATAGTTTACATCATTTATTATAATTAAGCTTTATAGACCTACGGGTCCGTAGTGCAGTGGTTAACACTTAATAGGTCGTATCACAAGGTCACTAGATCAAATCCTCCAGGGGGCAACTCCTGACACTGGTAGATCTATCCCATTGATGTAACTGTAAACCAACCGATGCTTTTGAATATAGCTCTGATCACTGGTTAAATGGGATTTTTGATGAGGTCACAGGATGGTCTATATAAAGATTGTGATATGATTGAATGTCCAAAATTGAGTAGAATTATCCTGACACAACCACGTTACCGGAAAGAATCAGTAATAAGAAGAGTAGATATTGAACTGGTAGCATATCGCTGAAGGAAAGAATGATAAATCAACTGAAGAAAAAACTGGTTCCCTACCTTGGTGTTGAGGCATCTATTCAAGAATTCAAGTATGTGGCTGTGCCGGGGTTTCACAAACTTGACTATCAAGAGGCCTTGGTGAAAGGAGAAATCTGTGAACCACTCCGAAGGATTAAGAAATCTGAAAAAGTCCAGGATAAAGAAAATTCGATGGCCTGATAACCAGACTACTCTTAATATAAATAAAAATTGTTCTGGAAAAAATTAAGAAGGAATCGCACATCTTTTCAAATAGGTGGTAGTTATATATAGAAGTAGGATAGATATAACTACTCATATAGATAGGTTTACTTCAAAAAATGTATAATTACTTGTTAACAAATATGTAAGAAGGGGTATATATGTTAATAAAAGATGTGACCTTACATCCAGATTACACAAGGCTAACCAACCTTCACCCTGGTATGAACCCCTTTCACTGTATAACCTGGATTGATAAGATGAGCAGCAGATGTCTGAAAAAGAACAAACTTGTATAGATAGCAACTTTGAAAGAAACTGAAAAGGAAGGTTTGTTAGTAGTAAATTAAAAAGAAAGACATAAATATGACTATGGCAAGGCATTATATTATAAATAGCCCAGCACCATATTTAAAGGCATGTGAGGGGTATGATAACAACATAAGCATTGAAGAGGGCACCTGTATAATAAATCTCCCAAGCAAAGATACAATAGCAGTCACTGGGAGCAGTAAACAAGTGGCGAAAGACGGAAGGACATGTAAGTTAACCAATTTGCTTGCATCCTCGGATAGCATTAAGATAAGGCTCATCCAACATAAGAACAATTCTACAACTGAACTAAAGGATGTTTATATCACAACTTCCACGTACATGAATAAGTTGGGTTGATGAATCAAGGACAGCACTAGCCTAAACAAGTTCAGACATTTGCAACAAAATATGAAAAGCTGGAAAAAGATTAGAATCACAACAGACACAAGCTGTTATAAGAACTTTCACACTCTCGCATTTCACACAACCAATCTCCTGACAGGGGACTATATAGAGATAGCAGCATTCAAAGTCTTTCAAAAAATAATACCAAATGAGGCAGAACTAAATGCAGTTACGATCACGTTAGCCGCTCTCCCAGCAAAAATGGAAGTAACAATCCACACAGACAGCCAGATGATTACAACAGCCTTAACAGTCACGAAAAATAGAAGCAAAATAGCACGGATGGTAAAACATACAAAAAACCTGGTCCACTTTAAGAATCTCAAACTCTAGGTGGAAAAGATCAGAAGAAATGGGACATACATACACAGCAAGGTGAACTTATAAGCCAAACGTACAAGGCTAAAGTGGCAAACAACCAAGTTAGACATCACCTTCAATAAAAAAAATGAGCTTGAACTCTGGTACAAAAGTTAGGTAACAAACTACAACAGCAGGGAAGCAGTCCGAAACCATTTCCGAAATGAACAGATTATGAAATGGTGCTATTTAGAAAGAAACTGCAACATTGACCAATACTACTATGCAATAGATTGGGAAGCAATAGTAGATTTTCTGAGATCAAAGAAGATTTCGACAGGAGACACGAGCACCAAGGACCATTAACAAAGAACTTTTATATTAAAATCCTGGAGCCAAGAACTTCCAACCATGTTTAAGCTTCATGAACAAAGGGCTATCCTATACAAATCTAGACAATGTGTCAGGCGCAAAGTAGCAGTGAAAGACATAACACATGTGTATACATGCAGCGAAAATGACTTCAAGTTTGGCAGCCACATGATAGAGACAATTGCATGTTTCCTTCAGAATAGAGAAAAACGAAGCAAGTGCTGGGTACAGGAATGAGCCACAAGGGTCAAGAAAGAAACAATCAACCTCTGGATCCAGATAACAGTTATAAGCTTAGTCCCATATGGCATAGCAAAATTGATACGCAACTGGCAAGAATTTTCAAGAAGAAAGCCAAATCAACCCTCATAGAATGCCTTAACAAACTCAAGGAATCCGCTAAAGCCACCTGAAAACAAAAATATGAAGCTATAAACAAGTGGGAAACATTTTAGAGGATAACAAGAGCAGATAAGAAAGCAAAGGGCAGGTGAAGCCAAGATACATCAAGAAGCTATATCTGGAGACAAAAGCACACAACCAATTTAGATTGGAAAAAACAGAAAACCTTCAATTTTTTTTTTACTTTGAAAAACAAGGAAAATAGCACTAACTCAGTCTAGGCAAGTTAGTTCCTCGAAAGGAGCAACTGGCCACAGAGATTCACTGGAGATCTGAACCAGAAGGTATCTTTTTCTAAAAATCCTAACATATATACTAGTATAGTTTGTGAAATTTAGTTAACTTCGAAACAGATAATACAATGTAATATCAAAGTAAAAGTTTAATAAAGTCCAACTGAAGACTGAGCCAGCAAAAAAAAAAAAATTATAATTAAACTTTATTAGAATATCATATATAATATATTACAACTCTTTTCATTGATCTTTTAATCATATACAAAAAAAACATTTATAAGAAGTTTTATACTTCAAGACTAATAAAGTCTTATCACTTTTTTTAAACCAACTTGAGAATAAAACTTTTAAGAGTCATTTTACAATCCTCACTACCTCTTTTTAAATCTTACTACAAAAAACTTGTTTCCTAGTAACCAGAAAGACAATATTTATCCTTTTTATCAATGACAAAAAAGTTCTAAAAGGAAGTAGACCTGACTTCTTTATCTTCTTTTTACTTGCTATATAAACATTATAGAACTTTGTTTATAATAAGAGACCCTTTAGAAAACAACTTACTACTCTCTTGTTATTATTGAAACTTTAAGAGTACTTTTTCACAATTTTCTCTAAGGAATTTTATCTACCTCAGTTGATTTTAAATTTTGAGTAGCACAAAGTTTCTAGTGCAATAATTGGATGATGAAAACATGTTAGCAACCCAAGATATAAACAAGCCTCTATTGACTATCTCATATGTTAAATACATTTTCTCAATATCTATAAAAATCTAGAGTTCACTATAAGTTGCAAGCCAGTTGTATGGATAGATACAAAATATAAAATCTATAATATTATTGATTATATAGAAAGAATAAAGAAACTTGAACTAGGACTTATTGAATAACAAACAATAATTCTTCTCTACTTTTTCTCTTTTCCAGTAAATGTAATAAAAAAAAAAGACTATAAGATGCTGTGATAAATATAGTATCTACTACCATTAGATAGTTATTTTTAGTCATGATCTTCATTCTATTACAATTTTTATCTATTTATTTATAATTATTTCTTTAATATTCTTTGATATTCTTATTGGTACTTAATTAGCATAGATCACTTTATCAAATGTAGTATGTAACATAATTTACCATAGATTAGATAGTCCAGGAGGTCTAGGAGGCCCAAGTGGCCTAAGTGGTCCATTTTTACAAATATATAAGCAATCATAATTCACTCAAAAGTAGGATAAGTGTGTAAATAGCTTCACTTGACTTTGAAAGTTTGAGTATAACTTTATTTTGATTTCTTGAAGATTGGATATTTTCATTTGATTTTAAAACTAAAGAAATTGTCCTAGTTTTCTTGATTTATTAATAAACTTGGATTCTGAGCAAACCATATTTCTTGTGAAATACTATGTGATACTGTTTAAAGAATTCTTGGTGAATCTATTCTTGAATACTTCTTTAATTATTATAAATCACTTTTTTAATTCTTTCTTTGGAAATTGTTCTTTTAAAAGCAATTCCACTTGGACACACTGGTCAAATATAAATTTGATCACATTTTGGCAATGATGATAGGACCTTGCTCTCCAAAAAGGACAATTGGATAAATAAAAACTTTGATAATTGGATTTCAAAACCATTGCCAGATTTTGCCACTACTTATCCTGAATACTCTCTTGAAACTCTTTCTTCTTCTTTAATTCACTCTTTGGATACTTCTAGTTATAATCAATATAGTACAATTCATTTTTCTCCACTACCTTATAATTTAACTATCAATAATCTTTTTCAGGACCCTTGGGATCAAGCAGGCCATCCTTACAACTTGAATCAACCTTGGAATAGGTATTCTCCACAAGATCAGGATGATGATGAGGAAAGTAATAGACAGGAGAAGCTCAATGACAACCATCAGGACAACAGGAAGGATAAACAACAATCACTACTATGCAAGAATAGGTCAGGCCAAAGGCAAAGAAATGAGCAAAGGAAGGGTGACAAAATCAATCTATCTATGATTATAGACAAAATAATGATCAAAATTTCATCAATGTATTGTAACAACTCTTTGAATCAATTGCTGGAATAAATGCTCCAAGGAATAACAATCAAAGGGAAACAAAACTGATGGATCTACCAATCTTTAAAGGAGAGAAACAGGATCCTCTTACTTGACTCAATAAATTTGATGAAGGATGCAAAGCAAATTGCATCAATGAACTTCGCAAATTTGAAATATTTCCATCTTACCTCAATAGAATTGCACATACTTGATGGTCTTCTATGGATGACCAAATAAATTACTGGGACAATGCAGCACATCCAGCTGAATTTTTTGTACATCAATTTCATGCAACTTGATGTACTACTCATTACAAATCAGGATGAATAAATCAATTAAGGCAATGAATACAAAAACTAGGAGAAACTGTGGATGAATACCTAAATGCAATAACTCTTCTTTACAAGCACATTGATCCTGATAACATCTACCCTCTTGAGGATAAAACCAGGCAATTCATCAATGGATTAAGGAATGAATTGAAGAAGTCAGTTAAAATTTCTTGTTCTCTTGACATGGCTGAAGCTATCAACCATACTTATGCCACTAAATCAGTTTACTCCAGGAATTCTACTTTGAGTGCCTATTTTTTAAAATGCAATTACTTGAACCAAGATGCTGATAAACTTAAGAATATTAAAACAACAATAACCCAACTTTCTCAAGGATTTTAATAATTGGCAACTTCAAATAATAGGAGATATACTAGTAACAATAATATTAATAGCAATAATAGGGGAGGAAATTAAAAGAAAACTCATATCTGCAACAATTGTGAAAAAGTTGAACACTTGCAACGTGACTGTAGGTCATGCTGCAACAATAATAATAGCAACAATGGAAACAATGGCAATAACTTTAAAAGGTCCTACAACAATAATAACAATAATAACAATAGAAATCAATTTAACAATGATAACAATGGAAGGAGATGTTTTATTTGCAATCAATCTGGACACTTAGCCAACCCACGTTCTCAAAGGAATATCAACAATTCAATAAATAGGAATGGATTTAGCAACAACCAATCATCTTCCAGCAACCAATTCAACAATCGCAATCAATAGCTCAATCTTTCTATGCAGGACTTTGCTAAAGCAATGGATCACATGAACCGATATTTAAAAGATTAAGGGACCCTAAAAAGGGTCAGAAATTCCCTATACTTTTAAATCCCTCTATATCAACATTTTCTCTACCTGAATGAATTGAACCAATCAACCCAAAAGCTGTGGAAGCATTGTATTGTAATGCAAAAATTGACGAATATTTTATTTATTTAATTATTAATACTGAGTAAATAAGTAATGTTATTTCTAAACTATTTTTGGACTCTTTAGAATGTACTATTTATGAACTATCTTCTATCAATCTTGTGAACATAAATGGAGGAAAAAAATAATTATTGGACAAGATAAAAGATTTGCCAATCACTATCAAAGGAATTACTATACCTGTTACTATAGATGTATCTAAATCAATGCAATATACTGTCATTGTGGAAAATGACTGGATTACAAAAACTAAGACTATTATCATTTATGACCATCAAACCATGAACTTGAATTATTTGAACAAAAATATCTGATGCAAGGTCACATATTGGGAAAAACTAAAATTTAATAATGATAGAAGATCTATAGGAATTGAACCTTTGGATAAGGGAAAAGAAAAGTAAATCTATAATTCAACTGATAAATTGGAATATGAGAAAACTTTGGATGAGAATTAAACTTACTGTATACTCTTGAGAAACTCTAATAAACAACCACTAGTGGAAATTGATAAGTCAACAATTATTATTGGATAGCGTGAGAAACTAATAACTTACATTCAGGAACTTGAAGCCATGTAACAACTGTTCTTAACTTTTAAACCTCTGCAAAAAAGATGAAAAAGATCAAAAACAATCTGTTGGTGTGATCATTACTTGAAATAAAAATCTGACATTTGTATCACTTGTCAACTCAAAATCAAGGGTTGGGAACTTATTCAATACTTGAATGTGAATCACAAAAAGGAGCTGGACAAATCATCTGATTTAATCCAGGAACAAAATCAATTCAACCATTTGATACAACAATACCAGTATATAATTGCAACTGATGACTCATCTGCTGGATGCACTGACTTGGTCATTTATCACATTATTACTGAAAACACTCTGCCAATTAAACAGTGATCTTATAGAATATCTCCTGTTAAACATGAATTTGTGGAAAAGGAAATTGAACGCATGTTGACTCAAGAAATCATTCAACCATCTTATAGCCCCTGGACTTCTCCAATTGTGTTGGTTAAAAAGAAAAATGGTTATACAAGATTCTGTGTTGATTATCAGAAGCTCAACAAAGTTACCAAAAAGGATACTTATCCACTACCTAAAATTAATGAAATTCTTGACTCACTAGAAAAGACCAAATGGTTTACTTCTTTGAATATGGCTAATAAATATTGGCAAGTTGAAATAAATCCAGCGAATAAGAAAAAAACTATTTTTATTACCAAACAAGAAACTTTTGAATTTAATATCATGCCTTTTGGATTAACCAATGTACTAGCCACTTTTTAACGATCCATGGACTATATTTTTTATGATATTAAGGAAAAATATGTATTAGTATATTTGAATGATATCAATATATACTTTGCAACATTTGAAGAGTACTTACAATATTTAAAAGAAGTTTCTGAAAGATTTAGGCAAGCCAATCTCAAGCCTAACTTAAAAAAATATCACTTTTGCAAAAAGGAACTCGTATTTTTGGGACATATTATCAATCAACATGGAATTCCACCAGATTTAGCCAAAGTTGAAAGGTGAAAAACTTTGCCATATCAATTAATACTATTGAACTGAGAGGATTTATTGGACTAGCATCTTATTATCACTATTTCATATCAAGTTTTGCCACCATAGCTAAACCAATGAACAAGCTTTTGAGGAAAAATACTCCATATTTTTGGAATAAAAAATATCAATTAACATTTGAGAAACTCAAGAAAAAATTAATCACTGCATCAATCTTGACTTATCCAGATTTCTCCAAGCTCTTTCTCTGTATACTGATGCTTCTTACAAGAGATTGGGAGCTGTTTTAGCTCAATTGAATGAACAAGAAAATGAACATGTGATAGCTTATACAAGCTGAAATCTTGTTGAACCTGAACTGAATTACTCTATCACTAAAATTAAATATCTTGTTATTATTTGAACCATGAAATACTTCTGTCCTTACATTTATATTCAGGAATTTACTCTTATTACTGACTACTCAGCTCTTCAATAGATGATTAATAACCCCACTCCAAACAAAAGGACAATACGATAGATACTTACTATTATGGATTACCCCTTCAAAATTCAATACCAGAAAGGCAGGAAGTATCAAAATGTTGATATATTATCAAAGCTCTCTTCAACTTTAATACCTTAATTATGGATTTGAAAATCTATTAGCAACTATACATCTATCTTTCTACTGGAAAACTAACTCTGGACTTAATGACAAAGGAAATAATCTCTTTCAAAAAACAAGTGACACATTATCTTACTCAATATCACACACTATTCTAATGTAATATTAAAAATCTAATAGAACCACTCAAAGTTATTAAGGCAATTGAATTGGAATCAATCTTATATAACTTTCATGGAAACATCCTTACTAGATATTTTGAAATTGAAACAACTTATAATCAAGCAAGGAGTTGATATTATTGGCCTAATTAGTATAAAACTATTATTGAATACAGTATATCAAAAGTTGTGATATTTGCCAGTGATAAGAAGCTCTCACACTACATAAGGAACTTCACCCTATATCTGTTAGACAACCTTTTGACCACATAGGAATTGACATCATTGGACCTTTATCAATAACTTCTCAAGGCAACTGATATATTGTTGTAGCCACTGAATATCTTATTAAATGACTTGAAGCAAAAGCTCTCAATGATACCAAAGCTACTACCATTGCAAAATTCATATATGTGAATATTATATGTTGACATAGATGCCCTAAAGTTCTTTTATCTGATCAAGAAACATTATTTATTAATTAGTTAGTAGATGTTTTATACAAATTAATGACTATTTATCACTGATTCTTAGCTGCTTAACATCTATTGAATGATTCAACAAAACTCTCTGTAACACTTTGGCTAAATATATGAGTGATTATGGTAACACATGGAATACTTTTCTGGACTTAGCACTATTTGCCTACCACTTTATTCAAAATTATATTACTAAATATTCATCATTCAAGCTACTTTATGGCTATAAAGCAAGGTTACCTATTGATCTTCAGAATAATAAACAAAAATCCAATGATATGTTGGATTAACAACTATAGCGACATTTGAATTTATTACTAGTAATCTTAGTAATTTAAGGCTTAGCACATAATAAAATATTGAAAAAGCACAGGACAAACAAAAACAATATCATGATCAGGGAATCAAAGTTCAAAAATTTAACATAGGAGACAAAGTTTTATTATATGAATCAGCAAAAGCAAAGGTGCATGGTGATAAATTTAGGAAAAAATAGACAAGACCATATTATATTCATAACATCATCGCATCAGAAACATATAAATTAAGGAACATGAAGGACAAAGTACTCAAAAGGGCAGTGAATACTGATCGATTGAAAAGATATTATAAACAATCAATTTGGGAGCCAAGCATCATTATATAGTTACAGAATATTATATATTATAGGAAAAACAAAAATACCATTAGTATTAGTTATTATTTATACTCATATTTATACTAAGTGACTTATTGAATCTATATACATAGCTGTAGATGATCTTGGTTTCCTGAAAACGTGGAAAACCTATGACATATGCCTTCGAGCTGGTCAGCTATGTAGCACCAAGTATAGAGTAGTGTTTGAGGTTATAGCATTCAAAAAAGTCACTTATTTTAGTTATTTTCTTCTTTATTATATTATATTTTATTTATTTATTTATAGTTTCTCTTATCTTAGTTTATTAATTTATCTTCTTTGGACATGACAAGATAGTTGGATGGTCATGACAATTATATGCAAGTATTGAGACACATAATACCTATTAGAAGTAAAAAACAAAAATATGGAATAAGGGCCCTCAGAGTGTTACCTCATACCACAAGTCACTGGCCTACAAAGCATCACAGTAACAACAAAATATTTCAGTATCAAGCGACAAAAGGAATTTTTATTGAAAAACAAATAGCAAAATTAATTATTTAATTCCTCTTTCTGGGAAGACACATTATTTGAAACTTGAGAAAGATTAGGATATAAGTTGGTCTTTGATCCAGATGCAAGGATTGCCAAACAAGAGAAATGCTTTAGAAAGAAGGATTGATTAAACTTATCTGCCACTCACTGATAGCTCTGGAGGAAGATAAATTTGAAAGGATATTTGCTTGAACTAGTTGGACTCGTAGTTCTTCTACATGGAAACGAAGTACTTGAATTTCTGAGTGTATTGTCAACCATTAAGGAAGCTCCAAAGTCAACCATCTTGAGTTTACTTGGAGGAGCAAAATTATCTGTTACTGATATTGAACCATAGCTTCTTGACCATGAAGATGAAGCCACTGCAAGGTATCTCTCTGAGCTCTAAATTGCTCACAAAGTATAGAAAGTTCAGTCTGAAAAGAGGCCAATTTTTCTTTATATTCTGAACAATAACAGTGAAGTAAATCTCAACCAAGGAATTTCATTTTCTCTTACACCAACATGATGCAACTGACTACTGGATTAGAATGTTTAATAGTATGCTCAAGTCTGTTGACATGAGGCATTTTCAAGGAAATTGAGATATGGAATATGAGAATTAGTGATGAACTGTTCATCAAGCCCATCTATTTAATGTTAAACAGGAACTGATGATCAGTTGGACAAGTTATCATATCAAACCAAATTGGAATTAATTGATCATCAATGGCACAACCTTAAAATATATTTAAAGAATGTCTATATAGGAAATTTCCCATAAAAAATATCCTAACTCAGCCATCAAAAATCAGCTGCAAGGAAACTGGATTTACTAAAAATAAATATATTATCTATTTTGGATGAAACTTCAAACCAGTATGAACCCCTATATAATCCTATCACCTCAGTGAAGAATAGTATCAAAAATACTCTTTTGGAAATTAAGTAACACATACAACAATCTGATTGCATAGCCACTCTAATCAATTTATACTATTTGAGAGAACTATTGAATACTATCCAAGATCCCAAACAATTGTGGCAACAATACCTTCAGGAAAATTCATTTCAAAATTCTCATCACTATTATTATATAGCTAGGTGCACCCATGAAATTTTCCAAGGCAACCCAAATCAAATTTATCAAACAAAGTTCTTGTCCATGAATTATCTATTTGGGATAACTAATGAAATTTATTGAAATGATTTTATTCCTATGTGAGGAAACTTGACTCAGAGAACTTTGCCTTTTAAGGAGGGAAAAGTGTGATAAAAATAGTATCTACTACCATTGGATAGTTATTTTTAGTTATGATCTTTATTTTATTTCTATTTTTATCTATTTATTTATAATTATTTCTTTGATATTCTTTGATATTCTTATTAGTACTTGATTAGCATAGATCACTTTATCAAATATAGCACATGATATAATTTATTGTAGATCAGGCAGCACAGGAGATCTAGAAGGTCCAGAAGGCCCAGGAGATTTAGGAGACCCAAGTGGTCCATTTTTATAAGTATATAAGTAGTCATAATTCGCTCAAAAGTAGAATAAGTTTATAAATAATTTCACTTGACTTTTGAAGTTTAGGAATAACTTCCTTTTTCTTTTATGGAGATTGGTTATTTTTTTTTGATTTTAGGACTAAAGGAATTGTTCTAGTTTTCTTAATTTATTAATAAACTTGGATTCTAAGTAAATCATATTTCTTGTGAAACATTGTGTAATACTTTTTAAAGGATTCTTGATAAATTTATTCTTGAATACTTCCTTATTATAAACCACTTCTTTAATTCTTTTTTTGGGAATTGTCTTTTTAAAAGCAATTTCACTTAAATACACCGGTTAAATATAAATTTGATTACAATGCTTTCCTTAAAATATCCCAATCTGGTGCTTACTTAAATGAAAGATCAGTTGGATTGACTTATCCAATACTACAGGTAGTGAAAAAGAAGATTTTTTCCAAAATTTAAGTGAAGCAAGAAGACTATCCCAATCAAACAGATCCCTTTTGAGAAGAAGTTGTTTTTATTTTTGGATTTTTTTGATGGGCCTTTAATTGTCCCCTTTTTTTAATTGTTTTTTCTTTTTTTCTTTTTTTAACTTAGCAATTTATTGGTTTCTGAGCAATCAACAGTGACAAACTGTTGGCAATGATTCTGGTAGATAGAGGTTATTATCAATTTATTAGGGGAATTTAATATTGTTTTCAAAGTTTTAACTTAGAGTACTTTTGTATGAAGACAAGTTATTTACTTTGTGAAAATCTGTAAAATATTATAGATTTACTTTGATTTTTTAATAAAGACAAGCCATTGTGACATGATTATAGATTAAATATATATATATACATATATATTGATCAAAAAATAATTATTTGGTATATTAAAAACCTCTTCCCGCTGATCCTAAATTTCCTAAAAAATTTTCTTTTATGGTAATTTTCTTGGAAAATTCAGAAGCC
>CAJVPT010005118.1:0-12579 GCA_910592055.1 Acaulospora colombiana | reverse complement strand
AAAACTCTTTTTTAATTAAAGATATTGACATAGGAGAGACTGTATTTTATATTTATCTATATCAAAGCAAGAGTGATTTATAATGAATTTTAAGTTCTTATAGATTTGAAAAAATATATTTAAATATATAAAATAATCAATAGAAGCTTGTTTATTTCTTTTATTAATAAAGACTCCATTTATTCAATTACAGTATGAGAAACTTTATGTTACTCAAAATTCAGGATAGAACTGAAGTAAGTAAAATTTTTTAGAAAAATTCAGAAATGAGTACTATTAAAGTGAAATAGATGACAAAGAGAATAAAAAAGTTGTTTTTCATTGATTTAGATATTCTGTATTGTTTTTCTATAGTGTAAAATGATTGCACATTAGTTTTTTTTTCTTTAAAGCTTTTTTGCAATTAGTAGAAAAAGTTTTTTTTGATTTTTTGATTATTAGAAGTTAAATTTTTATTTAAAGAGGAGTATTAACAAGTGAAAAAAGAAGTGGAAATGATTTTTGAAGTTTTTTTAAGTTGGTTTAAATAAAGTATTAAAACTTTATTAACATAGAAATATAAAAATTTCTTGTAAATATCTTTTTTATGTATGATTAAAGAATTAGTAAAAAGAGTGTTGATTATATTTTTTAAATATTTTATAATATAATATAAATCTATAACTTGTGGGTCTATAGCACAGTGGTAGTGCTCTCAGGTCACAATCATAAGGTCCATAGTTCAAACCACATGAGGGTCATGTGAAAGATTTAAGGAATGAAAAAACTATCTATGACGCAAAACACAACCAGGTTTAAGAAAACACCGATTATCTCCATTCCGGTTTCATAAAACAGAGTTTTCCCACTTTTGGTTCTAAGCAGGTTTTTCTCCCTATAAAAGGCACAATCTACATGGCTGAACACAAACAAATCTGGGAAAGGTACCAAAACCGGCAACAGCACCACGTCCATCAGAACCATTTGAAAGGTGTACTTCTTCTTTTATGGAACTAGCAAGTCAAGCCTGACAAGTTAGTTGGGAGGAATCTGGAAGGATTGAAGATCTGAAAATAGGAGTGTCTAGGTTTCCTAGATAGGTAATAGTAGAAATTTAATCCGACCAGATATTTCCGGGCAACAAGCCATCTGGTGGATCCTTTAAAAGTAGGGTTCTAGGAATGTTTGTCAATATAAATGATATAAATATGTATTTCCTGCAATTAAATTTGTAAATTACTGTATCAAGTTAATAAATAAGGCTGAGCTTCCATTCTAACACATATATAATATAGTATAAATCTATTATAAAATTGAAGACAAATATTAAATTAAGATTATAAATATTTATTCAAAATTTATATATAAAGTTTATTCAATAATAAAAAATTATTAACTTTATATTTTTATGAAAAACATAAATAAAAGTTTTATTATAAAATATTAATTTAAAACTTAATTAAGCAAGTTAACAAGGTTCTTAATTATAGATAAATATTTTAATTTTTTTTTTTTATTAATCCACAGTCATACTGCAATGACATGTCTTTATTGAAATATTGAAAAAATATTACAAAGTTTACAAACTTTCATAAAGTAACTAACTCATCATTGTATATTATTAGTTAAAGGATTACATTACTTAAAAAATATGAGGAATTTACTAAGCTAGTTTGGACTAAACAAAACTAAGTCTAAACTAGATTCTCTAAGTCAGATTTTGGGGACAATATCTTGTTCTTTTAATAGCTTGGCATTAGCCTCTAAGTCAACCAAGGTCATTGTCAACAGTTTGTTATTATTGATTATCCCAAAAAATGATGAATTGCTGAAATTGACACTGGAAAAAAAAGAGGAAAAGGAAAAAAAAAAACAATTTAAAGCCCTTTAAAAGGTTTTTGCTCTATTTCACAGTTGTTTCTCAAAAGGGATTTGCCTAATTGAAATATTCTCGAAGCTTCATAATATTTGAAGAACTTAACCATTCTCAAAAGTAATTTTAAGAAGACCATTTAAGGAACTTATTCTTCTACCAATATACAGATTCATTTAATACTATTGGAGCCAATACCATATTACAAAAGAGTTTGCCTAATCGAGATAAAGAAATCTTTTCAAGAACTTTGTTTGATCAGGATAGAAGCTTGAAGACCTCAGCTTTTGTTCAAAAAAGTCTTTTCATCATCCAAGGAACTTAGTGAGAGATAGGAATTGGATCTTCTTTTTTTACCCATCACCCACCTTTCAGTATCATAATTGTTTCCTGGAGATTGAACTTGCATGATTGGAAGAAACACTTTTTCTAGAACTTTCCTTCCTACATTACTAATGATATATCGAGACATATGAGTAAATCAATAGAAGCTTGTTTACATTCCAAAAACTGACATGTTTTATGTCAGCCAATTACCTTTGATAAGAATTTGTGCTATTCAAAATTCAGGATCAGACTGAGATAGGCAAAATTCTTCAGAAAATCATGAAAATGGAAGCTTTAAGAGGATCAAAACAGTCAAAAAGAGAGAAAATAGACCTTTTTATTGCAGAAAATCTTTATAAACCTCTTACTTCAAAGGTTAGAAAGATCTTCAGATACTTTATAGTCAGTTCTTCTTCTTTTGGAAACTTTCTTGCCATTGGTAACAAAGGTGTTACTTGACTTTTCTTGATTACTAGAAGTCAAGTTTTTGAGTGAAGAGGTTTGTAAACAATAGGAGAAAGGTAGAAGTGACTTTTGAAATCATACTTCAAGTTGTTTTAAGGAAAGTGTTAAGATTTTATTAACAAAAAAGTGTAAAAACTTCTTGTGAACATCTTTTTTATATATGATCAGAGGATCAATGGAAAGAGTTAATATTATAGATAAATGTTTTAATAAAATAATAATTTTAAACATTCTATTAAGTTTATAATTATTTTATTATAAGAAAGATCTGTGGGTCTATAGCACAGTGGTAGTGCTCCCAGGTCACAATCACAAGATCCAGAGTTCAATACTATATAAGGGCCAAGTGAAATTTAGTCATCTGTGACATAAAGATCTCATCTACCCCATGGTGATGATCCGGTATCCTAGCATGGCCATAACAAGGAATCAACTGCTTATCATGCCTATAACAAGATAGAAAATCAACCCAGTATGCAAGTTGACCATCAAAACAGGTTCCAAACAAGGCAAAGTTAAGTGATATGACATCCTTAATCAAGACTGATCCCCTATCTGAGTGGCAAAGTTGGACAGAAGGTGTTTTAGCATTTAAAGAAAATACAAGACAGGTTCTCTAAAAGAGGCAAAGATGGGTTGCACAAGAAGACAGGTGATAACAAAACAAGACATGTTCCCTATAAAAATGTACACGCTAACAGGAGTCATAAAGATCCTATATAAGAGATCCCTAACACTGGTGATACTAGATATCTTAGGCAAGTTCTTGATACATTAGCCTCCCTTCACAGAGATAGCAATAGGTTGTCCGGTGGACTATGATTCTAGGAAGTGTCACTTCAGTTAGATAAGGTTATACAAATATAGTTTAAAACTGATTGGTATCTCATTAAATTGGTAGGTTAAAACACTTCTCAGTATCTCTGACTTTGTTAAGAATTAAGAAAAATCCTACACTAGATGGTCACATAGTTCCTCTATCCTGGTTGGGTAAGATGTAAATAAATACCCCTTGTACTATTTGTTGATCTGTAAATCCTTAGACAGTACGAGTAATTACTCATCCTGGTTGTTCCTAGGATCTATCTTAATAATTAATAAAGGTTCCGATGCTGGTGCAGGAATGAGTTAGCATGTTAAAAAAATATATATATATTTTATTATAAGAACAATATCTAAAAATCTTTAATTTTAATTTAATAGAGAATCAGTAAACATTATTGAAAAAAATATCAAAAGAAGATCAACTTTATTACTTATAAGAATAATATTATTTTATAAAATAATTTTATAATTATAATAAGAAAAGAATAAAAGAGAATTAATATAAAATTTTATTATAAATTAATATAATCAATGTTCAAGAAAATAAAATTAATAATTGAAAGTGAAAAAAGTATAATAAAATATTTTAGATTTTGATTTTTATATTTATTATATTATAAAATTATTATATTATCAATTTTTTAATCAGTATTTTGGAATTTTTTGTAATTAATGTCAAATAAATTTTTTGGAATCAGTATTTTAGAATTTTTTTGTAATTAATGTTAAATAAAATTTTTATTAATTAGTTAATAAATTTTTTATAATATACTATATAAAGTGATAGTGATATAAGTTGAACCAAATGGTAATAAATATTATTAACAAATTTGATTTAATTTTTGATAATTCAATTAATAAATGATATAATTTTAACTAATAAAATTAAATTACAAGAAATGTTTTAATATCAAAAAAAAAATTTTTTTTCTTTAAAAAAAATATTAGGAGAAACGATTTCTGATCAATATAAATAAGGGTATCATCGATATCGAAGAGGTACTTCTTTGATGAAAACTTGGTAGTGTGAACGATAATGGCTAACTAGTATTAACTACTGATGACCAATTCAACTCATTTGTAGATATCTTTATATAGATAGTAATAGAAAGAACATCGTACATCGCGTCAGCGTATTGATATAACCATATGCGGAATTCATGCGAATTCACCAATTTTTCGCGTTTACAAACCTGTGTACAATAAACTTATTATTTTCCATTCAAGATTATTAAATATAAAGTTAATGATCATTTCTCACTAACTAGAGGCTTTATTTAATATGGGATCGAGTGAATTCAAGATTGAATCCTGAAACACGGATTCAGAAAAATGCACTATTGCGTGCTCTCTTGCGTTCTCCTGGATTTCTCGGAAATTCTCTTCTGTCATTGTAAGTGCCTTGTATAATTCATTCGAAAACGAGTCCGCATCATTTGCAAGAAAGCCTGAATAAATAATATTTCAAAACTTTAGTAAAACTAATATTCTAGTTATAAATGTTTCCCTCAATTATATATTTTATACCTGTTATTTTGTTGTTATATGGAACAACAATATCCATTTTAGGTCCTCCAGAATTATGAGCCACTGGAATGGCTCCGGCAGCCTGTCAAGTAAATTAGAACATTATAAGAACAATACCCGTTGATGTTACATCCCTTCCAGAAATAACCACCTTGATTGTACTAAAATTTTGACTGCACTTACCATGTATTCAACTATACCAATACCAAAGTGCTCATTCCACATTGTGTGCAGTCCAATCATAGCTATTGACAACCAATCGACAAGGACAGGAAAACTTGCATTGACTTCAAATTCGATATTGCCCTTAATTTTAATGCCAGTGATGACTAAAAATAAAATTACAACAGTATCAATAACAATAAATCGATTGTACCTCAATATTCAACCGTTCACATAATTTTCTTAATTCTTGTATTCGAGCCTGATCCTCCTCGTTACGACAGCTTCCTATTAACACTAATCTTACTTTTTCCAGGCCATCACGAAATTCAGGATGATTCGTTAAAAGTCTGTTTAACGCTTTAAGTTGAAGTTGATGATCCTTTTCTGGCCTATAGGTATATTTCGGTGAAAATACGGATTTATGGTGAGGCGTTTAAGCCAAGATTTTGTCCATTAGTGTGCACACACACACACACACGCATATATATATATATACCTGAATTGAGCAACACTAACAATTACTTTTTGCCTCCCGCTTAACGGGATTCTTGATAATTCTGTAGTGCCACATGGGGGATACACAATTTTGCTTTCTACACTCCATAGTTGATCAATGTGCCCCTTTGTCCAAGTAGAATTTACCATTGTTATTTCAGCATACGAGCCAGCTAAAGAGTACAGCCAAGCAAATATTCGATAGTACCTGCAAAAGAATCAGACGGGGTATAATCATTTTTAAACGGCATGCGAATCACTTACAATATCTTGGCATTGCTAAATATAACACTCCCGGCGATCAATCCTCGGTTATTATATCCTGGACGCCTTTCTTGCACTTTCTTGAGCATATCTGAACTAAATCAAATGTGAAAGCCATTAGAACAATGAGGAAGCCTAGTTTTTGTATCCACTGATTCGATTTAACAAGTACCTTATAGTGGGATAATGCACGTACGCGGCAACCCTACACCCAAAGATCTTTCTCGCTAGAGGATATGTAAATGCATAACCCATTGTATCTATGTACATCACAAAAAATAAATATTATAGACGTTCGAGATTGGGATAATCCACAAAAGTTAATGAACGATACCGAAAAATATATCCGGCTTCAGTTTCTCGAGAGCCTCGTACCCAAGAACCATCGAGCCGAGACTTTGTCCCAACAAGGTAAAGCGAGGATACCTGTCCAACGAGACAATAGAATGAATGCGTTGGTTTTTCGTTGGTGAAAATTGTCAAGTGGGAATATGGTTAATCATACCTACTGTCCTCTACCCAATGGCGTTTATCTAAGAACACAAATTTGATAGTGCCCGGGTTTAGTTTAATGCTAAATCTCGTCTATCGATATATTGAGATTTCAATTTTTTTTTTTTTTTTAAAAAAAAAAAAAAAAAAAAAAAAAAGGAAGGAAAACTAGAAACTCACCGCGGCGCGGTTCAATATGTCTTCTTTCGTAACCTGAGTATCGCCGGTATACACGATGCATATTACGTGAGGGTATTTTGCTTGAATTATTCGTATGGTCGTCCAAAGCACCCTTTCGCCGCCACCACCAGCATTACTGTTCAATTTTTCCATTGTTTAATATAATTATGCACCAAAAGGAAAAAATTCGAGAATTGCAACAGCATTGCATGTATGCTTTCTTTATTCCGTGTTGCTTACCAGTATGGATGAAAAAATCCTAGTAATAAAGGGTTCTCTGTGACATCAGAATCGATTGTATCAAGGAATTCCTTTCGTTTCCGAAACGAATGAACTGAGATGTGCCTTTTTAAGCGAATATAGATAAGATAAAGGGTAGTAAGGATTCCGGTGCTCGACAATATTAGGAAATTTAGTGCATTTGATATGTTTAATGATTCAATCATGTTTCCCAAGGTTTCTCGAAGGACAAAGGAACAAATTGATATGTTTAATGATTCAATCATGTTTCCCAAGGTTTCTCGAAGGACAAAGGAACAAATTGATCTTTTTTATATGGTACACACATTTTTTTAAGTGTGAATCACCGATAGCCACTTGGCATCCGTTTATTGGGTGACAAAATCTAACATTCCACGACATTTTGTCCTTCTAAGATTAATTTTACTAGTGTATTATGAGATTAAAATATAGATACATGGTGCTAAATAAGATAATGTTAACTTATTTCTTATAATAATTACGATACTTAAATACTATAACGTTTCAAAATAAAAGAAAAAAGAGAAAGAAAAAAAATTTTTTACATAAGATAAAATCCCAATCAATGGAACGAAAATTATAAACATTTTGTATATTTCCAATGTTTTTTTTTTTTTTTTTTTTTTTTTTTTTGAGAGGGAGGATATGAAATCACCAATATTGGATTACATCATATATTTCAGCCGCCTCTATCGTATTGTCAGCCTGTATGCTTGCGGCCTTGAGATTATATAATTCAGTTTCGGAAGTCATGTATTTAATTATGGCAGACTTTTGGTCTATTTTTCCTTTCTCGGGATCATCATTGACTTTCTCGGGATAGATATTTTGCAGGCAATCAAATGTTAAATGTCTACTTGTATATGAAGCCCCAGGATCAATTTGTTCGATCATACAATGTCCTTTCCGTTTCCGTATCTTCACCATATTTTTACGCCTCTCTTCGGCTATTCGAAATTCCGTGGATGTTTCAGTTGACATGGAATCACAAACTTCGGCGAACCATATGCCTATGGTCTCGTGAAGCTCATCAGCAGATGGTCGACTCGATGGATCATCCTCCCAACATCGTCGCATCAGGCGCGCATAACATTCTGGTATATCCTCGGTAATCTCGGGTCGCAAACCCTTGCATATCTCTAGTGCCAAATGTGAATCGTGCGATTTCCCAGCGAAAGGCTTTCTATTAGTTGCCAGTTGCCACATTATAAAGCCGAAACTGTAAACATCCGCAGATGTCGTGTGTGGTTTGTTCCTTAATATTTCGGGGGCCATGAAGGGAAGAACTCCGTGCGATCCATCTTTGTCATCGAATGAATCCGACTTGCCAGCAGGACGACACATTCCGAGATCACCAATCGACGCCATATTTAAATTTATGAGAACATTTCCACCATGCAGGTTCCGATGTATTAAACCTTTCTTGTGTATTCGGGAAAGACCAATAATGATACCATAAAGAATTTCCAATTTTCTCTCCCATGTTATGCTGAAAGGACTTTTCGTCAGATACTTTGTCAAGTCGCCATCGCGCGCATACTGTATGACCCACACGTAATTCTTTGTATCTGGATCTTGCGTTATTCCCAAAAATCGTATTACGTGAACTCCGCTATTATTCTCGCTACGCAAATTTTCCTTCAACTTCATTTTTTTGTAAAAACAGCATGCAAATAAATAAATAAATGGATGATAGAATATTTAAGTCAAATCGAACAAAACCACTTACCCCTTCGAGGAACTCTTGTGAAATATTTTGCGAATTGTCCAACAATTTCAATGCGA
The DNA here is from genome assembly GCA_910592055.1 of Acaulospora colombiana. Lineage (NCBI taxonomy): Eukaryota > Fungi > Glomeromycota > Glomeromycetes > Diversisporales > Acaulosporaceae > Acaulospora > Acaulospora colombiana. Next base: position 3,941 of record CAJVPT010005118.1, on the reverse strand, counting down.
CTGGATATTTTTCCCTTCGTCTGTACTGACTTGTGCTCACGTCCCACACGTCACGTGGTCCGTCAATCCAAAAGGAACGAAAGACGCTGCCAAAATATCCCGACCCAACATATTGAATGTTGCAAAGCCTACTATAAGGTATCCATTCCAAATAGTCAAAGCAACTTTTGGCATCAAGTTGAGTTTCCAAGATGAAGCAATCCAAGTCATCATTTCCGCTTGTCCACGTGCCAAACTTTTCTTCGAACCTCCTAGATTCACAGGATTGACACCAATGTGCGTAATAACCAACAACCGCTACCTTCTTCTTGCATAGCCAGCAAGTACTTTGATCAGATTCGTGAAGCGCTGAAAGGCTCGCTCTGGATCTTTCGTTCAACCTTTCAGCCAATTCAACTCCTCTCAGATGATCAATTTCTGAACTTGATAATGATCGCTTTAGCGTATTCTCGGGATATTTAACATGCACGATGCTGAAGTTCTGTCGATCGGGTTTCTTGTCGTGCAGTTTATTATACTTGCTTGATATCGATTTCCCGGTTATATGTCGAACCGATTGAATGCTTAATTGACTGTGTCTTGTCAATTTCTCTTTTTTCGCTACTAGAATTGTTGCCGGTGTCTCTTCCTCAATTCCCTCTGTCAAATCTTCAAGCCTCGTCCTTTGATTACTATTAGCATTGGTTGGCTTGTTATTTCTTATTGAAACCTCCGGCTCTATTTGAGACTGGAAATCACAGCTTAAAATTGTCGCAAAGTTACGGGTGTTGTCCACGGACTGACTTCTGTGGTGACCTCCTATGTTGAATGGGTCAACCACAGCATACCGCCGTTTGTCCACGATGAATGTTCTTGTTTGAGAATCCACCACCTGAGATTTTCTCGGCGATATGGGGAGACTTTGATGTTTCTTCTTTAGCATGGGGTGATGATCAAACATATGCCTACGACTTGATGTACCCGGACATCCATTTTCTTGCTCCTCCTGTCGCTTCAAACGATTTATAGCTACGTCACCCGCCTTTAATGGAGAGAAGAAGAGTGTTTTCTTTCATGTAAGTTGAGGGAAGTCGAAAAAAAACAAAGAAAAAGAATCGAGTATATTCACCTTGCTAATCCATTTAAACAACTTTCGCACCATACGGTTTTAGTTAAGAACAGAATATTTTCTAATGATAATAAGCTATTCTCTAAATACCTGTATGATGCTCATCGGTTACGGATTTTGTAGCAAATGTTTCAAAAATTCTGAAACCACAGAATCCTGGTGCTTTTTATAGTTGACCAACAATGTTTACCTGCAGCTATGCGCTCTAATAAAAAAGCCACCTTTATTTGGATTATTTTAACATTGAGAGGGCTTTTTTTGGATGCAGTAGTAATCAGTAATCTCAACTCATTCATAACAAAAAAAAAAAAAAATATATATATATATATATATTTTAAGGTAATTTTTTGGGCTAACCGAATTGAAATTTAGGTCTGAATGGTATCATAACTCTGGTCAATCACATGAATTCACTAATTCAATTAGACTCATAAATTGCATTATAACCTTGTTCTTTTATTGGTGTTTATCGTAACTTATGTGATGCATCTCTGGACGCGAAATTATAGTTTTTGAAATTTCACCACGGCAATGTTTTGGTCTCGAGACCGCTTGAAAGTCATCAATGGTTATCGACCTTGTGTAAACTTTGTAACTAACCGGAAATCATCACAGTAAAAATCATGTATTAAATTTTCTGCATTATTATGTGACTTGATTAATATACAGGATATTGTACAATATGCGGCATATATAATTTATCATTTTTGTTATGGACGAGACGAGAAAGGTAAAAATAGTAAATCGTTGCGACGGCGCAATTAATAACCGAACTTTTGTCAGTTCAGTTCATCGCACTTTTTGACAAAAACAATCATTTCCTCCTTTGAACGATACGCTAGCCGTAAAAGAGAGGCACTCATAAGGGGAGACAAGAAAAAGGTCCCGCAGATTTGTTTGATGATCTTAATTTTGAGTAACGGAATTTTCCCGCCAAAAAATTTCAATTCTATAGATGAGGGGGGGAGGTGCGTGTATCATGTATCATGTATAGCAAATTTCATTGCATGTTCATATACGAATAGACTTACTCAAGAAAATACGTATTGTAGCACACAAAATGCGTGCGTGATACACGGTAACGAATGAAATAAATTTTATTCTTAATGATTTTTTTTTTAAAAAAGAAAATGCGTTTACCTTTATTAGTGAAATCCACTTTTTTTTTTTTAAAGCATTGATTTTGTTTCATTCAATCGGGAGGCTTTTAATTGCCACCATCCTCATTTGTAAAGAAGGGACACCTGATTCTTACAAATCGGCATTCACAAACCGCCGCTTCTCCGTAAAGCAATTATTAAATAGCACCAGGTCGATAGTATGTATAATAGAGTAATTTGTTTTCGTCACGCATTCTTCACCTTAAATCCTTCTTGATTGTTCCGTTCAAGGGAAGCCATGATTTATTGTGAACTTTTTTTTTTTTCATATTGTCCCTAGAGAAATAATTACTTATCGCATAATATTAATTTTTTTGTGACACGGCACGTAAATTTTACACATGTACTTGGAAAACATAAACAAAAGAAACCTTATTTCAAAAAAAAAATAAAAATAAAATAAAAAATAAAATCGCCAAATTACAAACATCGAATATAAACTACTTTTTTCAAGCAGAATCATGCGTTTGCTGATTTTCTATGTTTGTAGCACACGAAGTTGATGTGGTGGTGCATAGAATGAAAGTAAGTTTTCGAACATCGTCATCAAGGGACCCTAACAATTCTGAATCCATCAGTTTGTCCCGAATTTCAATAATATTCCGAACCTTCATGCGAGTCGATGCGAACTTAATTTTTGGAACCTTGATACTATTGTATCAAAGGTTTTTAAGTTCATACAAATTATTTTCGAAGGCTCCTAGAATTTATATTGTACATGTATTATTCAAAAAATAGGGACCAAAAGACCGATATAATGTAACATTTTTTGTCGTTTTCGAAAATAATTATCCAAATACATAATGATCATAATATAGAACAAAATCATGGAATGATAATAGGTTTGACACTTGTACACTTTCGGATCGTCGTCTAATAAAAAATACATTTTATCTTTTTAACACTATATTGTTAATATTCATTTACGTTACGTTAATGATCACAAGAAACAATAAACTTAATTAGGATTAAAATTAAAATAAATCGAATTATTATTATTATTTAAAATCGGCCAGGATTAAGTAATTCCTATCGAAAATTTTATCAAGTTAAATTACAAATTTATTCCTCATCTAATACTGTATATAATTATCTAAAAATAAAATAGAAAAACTATGCCTTTTACAGTATATAACATTTGCATATCTATTAATCATAATTATTATAAAAATCTATGACAATTTCTGTTTATTTATTTTGATTTTTCATTTAAAAACCAGATTTAAGCATATAGGATATAAGTCCTAAACAATTTTAAGTATAGATTATAACATAATAATTAGTGTGAATAGCACTATCATAGAAATCCATGTTATTTATCGTAAATAGTAATTGATTATAAAATTATAATTAAATAAAAAACTAATTAAATTTTTTATTTTTATTTTTATTTATTTTATCATTATCATTATTATTATTTTTTTGAGTCCCATAACCAGGTTAGATTGTGAGTTTATTAATTAGTTGAAAACATAAGTATATTTTCATTCAAGAAGCATGATACATATTATAGCTAAACTATCATTCTAATCTAATCAACTTATCATAAGCATAAAGTTTTCAAGTTTGACATTGAGAACAATATTTTATTCTATAGTATCTTTGAATAAAAATCCTCCTAGTTTATTGTATCATTGCCAATAGGTTATCACTATCATATATCGAATCAAGTT
>CAJVPT010005117.1:0-12582 GCA_910592055.1 Acaulospora colombiana | reverse complement strand
AAATGGTTATCTTTTTTTAAATAGCTGCTTAGCTACTAACTATAATTTTCATTTCTTCTAAAAGATATTGAAACTTTTTTCTTTCTAGACTAGTAATAGAGCATTTAAAAAAATAATACATTATTTTTTTATAAATTTTTATATTCTTGACAAGTTGATTTCAAATATACTGTATTTCAAGTTTTCTTTTTTTAAAACATCTGAAATATAGGCAGCTTGTCATATGTTAAGTTCATCAGAAAACCTTTACCCTTGAAATATATGTGAAATGTAATAATATAGATTAAAGGGATTCCAAAAGATTAATAAGTCTATTTCAGAATTTGCCTGATCCTATTGTTTTTTTGGATTCGACTTTGATAAAATCTTGGTTATTCGCTTTTGTTAATGTGATTTATATTAATCAAATACTTTTTGAAAAGCTTTATCTTATTAAAAATTCGAAATCAAATTAAGATTTTTAAAAAATTAAGAAAAGTAACATTATAATATTCAAAAAATAATAAGAAACATGAATTTATTTTTGATCGAAATATTCAATTCCGAAATTTTATATAAAAAGCTCTATTTTACCGAATAGGGGGTTAATGCTATAGGACTCTATGCCTGCTATTTTATTTCCAAAAAAACCCCCCCCCAAATTAAATTAAAATGATATATTGAGAATGCGATAGAGGAAATATGCTAAAATGCTAATGTGCTGTTAATAGATTAGTTGGGTAGACTTGGTCGGTTTTGAAACATTTAGCTCGATTCTGGTGGCGCAGCAGCGTAATAGAGGATCACAGGGCACGAAGCAATTCATTTAAGAGCCAAAATATTCAGATAATAATGTAAAAATATGCGCGTAAAACTTCACCAAGGTTATGTTTAGTCTTTTGACGTAACTTTCTTTTACTTTTTCTAAAATTTAAAATTCATTTTTTCAAATATTCGCTATCGACAATCAGATTGACAAACCCGGTTATACGAAAGACGAAAACACTAGGTCTAAGGTCTAAAAAAAAAGAAAGAAATCAAGAAGAAAGAAAAGTACGTATGATACACAATATTTTACAATTTTGAATACTATTTTACATTGCTTCGAGTTGAAGGCTGTCTATCTTACACTACGTAAAGTCTGTGTTATGCAATTCTATAATTATTTATGTCTATGGTGTGAAATGAGTCAAATTAACTTTGCGAAATTCGAAGTGGAACAAAGGTGAAGTCGTATCGCAGGGCGGCAGTATGTTTGTATCTTTAAAAGTTTTCGTCTATTGATACTTCCATCTCTGTGTATGTGAAAGAGAAAAGCCCGTTAGCAAAAAAAAAGATAGTAACGTCAAAAAACAAAAACACAATCGCGCAACTTGTCAGATAGTGTGAAGAGGACCTACCGTAGAATCTATAACCCAACGGTCTGGCCTCGCCGACATTATAATTATAGGCCGGAAATCTTTGCACATCCTGTGGTGGTAACGATTGATAGTACTTGAAGTGTTTTCTGTCGAATCTGATCTCCTTCAAACTCCGAAGGTGCTTTGAGTACTTGAATATATGTTCCAATGTATCCGCATCCATCTTCGGTAAATAATACAAAGCCAACACGTTTAACGAGGCGCCGCACTCCTTAAAGAAAATCTGTAGGTCACGTATGGAAACAGAAAATTTTATTCCGAAGTAACGTAGGGAAAGGGGAATCGTTTGAGCCAACAGTTTGACATTTTCGTTTGTGTATTTGGGTTCTTCGGAATTCTCAATTGCCAAGTGTTCAAGTGCTAATCCCGAGAGTAACGTTATGAATCTAGGGAGTTGTGCAGCCGTTATTTTTATGCAGAGGTGAGTGATCTTGGGGCAATACTGTTCTATTGCATCTAGAATTTCCGAAGTGACGCTCTTCAGTGAAAGAGTCTTTAGATTCTGATTCGACATTTTAAGGATCATCGAGATTATTTGTGGCGAGGGTTTCTCGTCACCACAGTAAAGATTTTTAAGAGGAAGACGAGCGGTAAGGGTCGAGTCGAAGACCTCATCCTCGAAGTTCGTGGCCTGCGAAAATTCTAGAGTCTCTAAATTTGGGCAACTCAGTAGAAGACGGTGCAAAAGATTGAACTTCTTTAGCCACGTGACCCTCAGGAACGTCAGGTATTGGGCTTTGACCGTGAGAGTGTCATAAATGAATAGAGCGGTTAGCTCGTCGATCACCAGGCTTGATAGGTTTGTCTGTGATACAATTAATTGCGACAATGCTTGACACAATTGTTGGTTGTGATGAGCCTTGGCCGGAATGAAGAGTGACAAATGTTTTATGCTCTTTGTGGAATTTGCGATGCTCGTAAATAAACTTGACCAGGCGGCGAAAGATTCGTTGTCACGATAGCTGAACGCTTGGAATTCAAACGTTTTTAGTTTCGACAGGGAACGAGAAAACGAGGTGTACAACTTTATGTCGGTAAAGTATTGATAGTTGATTATGTTCCCGAATCCTCGGTAATACTTGAATATGCGGAGACCGTTCGACCGATTGAAGAGCATGTTACCGATAAGCTGTTCAATCAATTCCATGTTCTTTATGAGATGAGGCGGCATCGAGCAATAATTTCCTTCCACCCATTTCTCGATAGCTTCGGTAAAATGAAAGAAGTCGAATCCTTGCATATACTTTGGATAGTCGAAGAATGGTCTCGGCAAATCGGGTACTTTCAGACCGTTTTCAAGCAAAAGTTTTTTCTGATTGTCATCCAAGCAAGAAATGTAGGTGCGTATGAGTCGAAATCTATATTTGTTTGGATATTCGAAGGGCCGACGCCACAACAATGGGATGGCAAGCCGACAGAAGAGTCGATTGACAAAGATACACGAATAGAGAGTTGATCTGTCGTTTTTCAAATGTTCTAAAATTTCCTCGAGACATTCGATCAATAGGGTCGGGGGAACATGCGGTTTACTCTTTGTGAAAGAAAATCTCCTGAAGAGTTGTAAGACACTTTTGACTTCTATTTTTTTTTTTAGGTGAAAAACAAGAGGCATATCTGTCATTGGGTAAGCTTGGGTTGTTCGGACTATAACAGTTTATAGAAATGAAATTCAGATAATCATGCAACTTTGATCGGCGGACCGAGACTTACCAAAACCCATGGTTCATGGAAAATTTTTTTTTTTTTTTTTTTTTTTTTAATTGGGAATGAATCTTAAGGTCGGTAAAACGAGTGATTTCTTTATCATGCGTGGTCTATTTATCGATTTCTTTTTTGAAAAAAAGAGGGACCGAATTCGCCACAAATACACTGATAATATCACTAAATACGGCCTTTCATCTGTTACGACATTGTTCTGCAGAACAAGGAATGCATCCTTTACGTGACACACATTGTGTGGCGTCATTTACATATTGGTAATATTCTTTTTTTTTTTTTTTTTTTTTTTTAAGAGGCAACGGGTTAAAAAGAATTGGAAAGCCAATTTATGATGAAATTTATATATATATAGGTGGAACAATATGATTATTTCAACCCTTGGGTGAGGACGGTTGGCGAAAATCTGACATCAAAGATTCTCCCACCATGGCAGAAAAAGAAAAGGTACAAAGCCATTGTTCGCAATAATAGGGTTTTCTCTTTTTTGAATTTGTTTGATCATGTGATGTAAATAGATGATCAAATTCGGAAATTCGAGTGTGTGGAACGTGTGCGTGGGGAAACGTGAATTAAAGAAGAATTGTTTGGTAATGCATACAGGTTATGAGGTGCAAAGACTTTTTGTTTCTTAAGGAGGCTGAGATTTCTTGCGATGACATACCCTCGACGCACAATCATTTTACAATTCCATTATTTAATATCGAACGAAATATTTCCTTTTATTATTATATTAATACAAACAATAAACAGGAAGATACTATCATTATTTGTTAACCTAACTTGGCCTTTTGTTTGTTTGCCACATTTCATTTACACATATCGTGTATCATCCACTTTGTTTGTATATTGATTATATGAATCGTGAAGGTATTCGGGCTTAAAGGGAGCATTCTTACGCTAGGTTTCCGAGATCAAGATTTCATCCTTTTTTTTTTTTTTTGTACAACGCCCAAACTCGCTGCAACCAATGGATGGTCGAATCTCTGCATTATAATTGGGCGTGCAGTCAATCATCGAATAGTCAACCAAAGGAGATAATATACAAGAAATAATGCCGGAGAAAGTTGAAACATCATTGGAAGGGCTTTACATTGTTGATGATTTCGTTACGAAGGACGAAGAACGTGAATTGATCAATATGCTTGATTTAAATGCGTGGTGCGGACGAGGAATAGCGTATGTGTCAATTATGATTAATGATTATCGGATTTCTTTTGATGTCGACTTCTTCCAACCATATCTTCGACGCAAATTTTCCAAAAAAAGTCCAAACCCAGAGATGAAAAGACGCACTCAACATTATGGATACGAATTCAGTTATAGATACAGGTGATGATGATTCATCTCAAATGAATGAGTTCGATCAAATGATTCGACCTAATTGTGCCTTCTGACGTCCAGAAAAGTCATGAAAGATCTGGGTCCACTACCTGATTTCCTGAGCTTCATAATCCAACGGTTCGGTGACCAAGAGATTATTCAGGATGCCAAAGATATGCCGAACATGTGTATCGTAAATGAGTACGATGCGGGGCAAGGTGATTATGATTATTACCTTTATTATTGTTGCTTGGTAATTATTACGAAAGTGTTAAATATATTGCTTTGGCGTCACTTTGTCTACACCTCGTCCTTTCTCTTGAAATCGCATAATGGTGCTTCATAGGTATTATGCCTCATACGGATTCGGCAACATTGTTTGGACCGGTAATTACAAGTCTTTCGTTATTATCTCCTTGTTTGATGAGATTCACGCACACATCGAATTCGGATGACGAATACATAATATTGTTACGTAAGTATAAAAAAATTTTTTTTCCGTTTGTTTCTTTTTTCTAATTAGAGTTAGTTACATCTACGCAGTTCACTCGAAATCCTTATGTATTATGTAATTATTGGGCCCATCCAATCGCACATTCCTTTCTTATTAAAAATACTTTATTTTATTTAGGTCCTAGATCTTTGATGATAATGACACGGTCGTCGAGATATGATTACAAACATTCTATCTCAAAAGATCTTATTGAATACTTTGAATGTTCTAAATCTGTGGAAAAGAAGGAAACAATGGAAATAGTGAGAAGTAGAAGAGTTAGTTTGACATTTAGAACTATTGTAGCACCTCGCGAAGATGGTTGTTGCAGCGATAATTGTGACGAAGGAGCAAGGCAAAAAGTAGGCTAACATTGTGAGTCATTGACACAGCCCTTGTCCGACTTCCTAGGACCACCGGGGGTTCTTCACTTTATTCCAATTCACATCTTATTTCGATTCAACCTCTTCCAATCTATTTCCCTTTTATTTCTCATCCCGAATCCCAGCTTAGCTTCCAGGAGCCTCCTACCAACTCTACCGGGCATCACGTTAACCCCTTTCCATTTTCTCGTCAGCAACCCCTTAACCTTCGTATCCTCGTCAAAGTAACAAAATTCCATTATCTTGGCTAGCGCGACATCATCATCCTTCTCAACACATTTTTGTCTTAGTAATTGAAAGTGATCAAATTTTGGAATTTGAGTCATCGACAACTTTTGCAACAATCTTATACCTCCCCAAATATCTCCACATCTATAAGTAGAGTGACCTTTGATAAGTAAGTAGTCGATCATTGTTTAAAATCAATAAAAAATCGAGCGCACTTCACCTTGCCAATACATTGATCATAACCTTGTAAGTTTCGTATTCCATCTCTCTAGTTCTACCTAGTTTTCTAAGTTCAAGACCTTTACTCTCGCAAGAATTTTCTTGACCATCCCACCAAGTTTGCCAATCCTGCCAGATACCCCACGCCACATCAATCTTCTTGTGTCTATAACACGCGTTCAATAAAGTTAAAAATATCCATCCGTTAAGTTGAATATTATATCTCGGCATGGTGTTTTTATAATGTTCCAAAATTTCATGAAATTGTCCTTTCTTTTCCAAAATCGATAAATATGATTTAAACAACCTTGGTGATAGGTTAACGATCTTATGATTAGAATACTTGTATATCGAACTATATTCAGGTTGGAAAGACTTATCCGTCAATGATAATAGATAGTTAAATAAGATCTCAGACTCCACGAGAGTTTGTTTATGAGTTGCTGGCGGATTTTTTAATAAAGGAAAGACATTCGTTCCAATTGTCAATAGGTCATACTTGCTGTCTGAGATCGCAACTTTGTCGATGTCACCATTATCTGCGACGGCGTCTATCTTAATTGATGGCATATCGTTTTCTTCACTTTTATTTGGTTCCTTGACATGCGATTTCTCTTCTAGAAGAGAACTCCCTGCTTCCACCCTTAATTTGCTCTCCAATTGATTTAAATGATTCTTTGGTTCTTTGTGAGAACCGTAGACCAAGAATAAATTTGTGAACGTGATGTCATCCGGTTCTAGCGTTGGATCGTGTAGTGATCTGCAATGGCGATAAAGTATTTAAGTGAGAAGTCCAAAATGGCAAGGCACAGATAAATTACCTTTGTATCATTGATATTAACAGTTTTCTAGCAGTATACAAATCCCCCCTATGTGAACACGCGTAAAACAGCGAATTATACGTGTATATATCAAGATCGTATCCATGATCTTTCATATCATCGAGCAGTTTGAATGCATCTTCGTAATAGTGTAAAATTTCGGTATGCATGTTAAGAAGTAAAATATCAAGGTTCATGAAAAAGTCCACTAATTAGTTAAAAGGATATCTTTACGATGTGCGCAGGCATCAATCATCGAGTTGAATGTCACGTCAGTCGGAAATAACCCCTTATTTGTCATCTCGTGATACAGGTCGAAAGCTCGCTCGACATCTCTGGTCTAGACTTAAAAGGGTTAAACAAATAAGAAAAGTGTTTGAAACGCGATCTCGTATAATAATATTTGCACCTTTGCACAGGAATGAATCATCATACTGTAAGTCACTTCGTCAGGTTGACAGATTTCTAACCGCATGTGATCAAACGTTTTCCAAGCACGCGACGTTTCACCATTCTTTATACACCCCTTGATGAGCATCGAGAGAATTGGCTGCCGAGAACCTTTTTTTAAATATGACGACTCAATATCTCTAAGGATTACACGATCAAGATATCGCTTACTTGGTTGGGCATTATCTTTGATCTTTTCATTTCCGAGTAAACATTAAATGCATCATCGATACGTAGGTTATTGACATATCCCTTGATCAAGTTTGCATAGCTGTACACCGTTTGCGTCAGTCCAGCTGTTCATTCCGATACATGGACTTTTGAGTCTAGAATTTTCTTCACCACCACACGAATAAACCATGAATTTACCGGTTTCGATCATTTCAAATACGGATTTTGTCTTTTCCATGTCTCCAACGCTCGCATACACATTGATAAGTTGTTCGTAGGTATTAATATCAGGCTCGATACCCGCTTCCTAAATGCAAGTTTGATGAAAAGACGTGTAATAACATAGCAACACGATTTATTTCCTACCCTCATTTTTTCCATCGCATATTCGGCTTCTCTTACGCTCTTCTTCAAGGCCTAGTTATTTGGTTAGTATTGGCTTTAGTTATTCTATTTTTTTTTTCTTTTTTTCTTTCTTTCTTTAAACCCTCCCCCAAATTTGAATAACATTCAACTTACACAGGCGTATATTATTTTGTTGTACTCTCGAAGTTTTAAATTCTTCCGTTTTACCAGCAATTCCATCAAGGGAGCCACACTATTTTCGGCGGATTGTTTGATCTGTCGAGCCGACGGAAATTCTGGTTGATCCACGAACAACTTAAGCTCCTGAGTTTCGGGGAATGGTAAATTGAATCCTTCGTCAACCACGTAATCGGACGGCGGAAGTTGTTTCTTCTTTGATGCGTGTGTAAAAAGAGGCGATGACAATTCTTCGTATATATTTGTGAAATCTTGCTCGGTAAATGACGGTTCGTCGGTCTGTTCAGATTTTAGGTTATAAAGGTTTTCAAAAAAAAAAGTCTTGGATAAAAATTTTCCTTTTCACCTCTGTCGTCGCCTGTTTACTTAAACGGGTCATTTTCCGTTCTAACATGTCCACTTCTTTCTCAACTTTCAAAATTTTCTCTTCGAGTTTCGTCCTATTTTTGCTAGTTCATCCCCATGAAATCAATCAATCAATTGGGTTGTTGAAAGCACAATTGCATAAAAAATTTACCTCCTCTTTTTCCTGGCGTTACTGTGGCAACGAGGATGGATCAAAGGATTTATAAATAAGATTCTCCTTGAATTGTGTGAAGAAATGGATGAATGATAGACCAAAGCATTGGGACGATTATAAAATAATGTAAAAACGTTAAATCTTGATCTCAAAAACATTGGTGAGTGTGTAAAGTTTTTTTTTTTTTTTTTTTTTTTTTTCAAGTCAAATTTTCCTAGTACAGGACCAAAATCGATCGTCGATTAAAATTTCGGTGAGTATAACGTATACTGTACTGTATGTCAGGCGATTATATTACATCATCACACGTGACATTTTTCAAGATTTACGACAGTATATGCTGAATATTTATAAGATATAAAATAGAATATGAAAAAAAAATATTTGAAGAGAATAACAGAAAGGAATAAAAAAACTTATGGATAAAAAAATGAAATGAGAGAAAAACTTTGTAGGGATAAAAAGAGGCAATGAAAAGAACTTGAAAGAAGATCGCAAAAAATAAATATTGATGAGTATTTTTTTTCATGATATAATTAGTTTCTGTAAATTACTGTACATTATCAAGACCAATGATTAATGATTGTTTTTGCGGTCTTATTTTGAATCTCTGATTTTTTCTCATTCTTCGTAAGGTGCATCATCAAGATCTGCTACGTTATAATCACGACGTACGTATCTTTGTTATAACCACCTCTATGTGTTTCAACATAACTAACACTAGCATAATCAAGGGAAACAATAATAAGGCTCAGCAGGTATATTTGGCGGTATAAAAGTTATGAAGTTGCATTGATAATCTTCCTCCCAAACACAACAATCATCTGTACATAAATAAAAATTAAAAAGAATATATATAATATCAAATCACTCATGAAATTTAGCTCAATAAGATCCGATAAAATTACCTTCAGAGTCACCACCCCAATTCCTAAGTGAACCTCATATGCTATATATATTATTAAATAAATTAAATCACTGTATTTGGAAACTAATAAATATTTCAGAGCTTTTTACCTTTAGTGGCTGGCATCAAAGCTATGATGCTACAGATGGTGACAATGATAATATAAGTGAAAGAAATAGGATGTCGCATAGTAAGTTTAATAATTTTTAATAGGCACTTTTCTTTTTTATTTATATAAATTTGGAAGAATCACGTTGTTAGATTGAATACATACAAGCTAAAGAAGAAAGATGAGCATTTGCCATCTTTGCAGAAATCTATAAATTTGAAAAATATGCTAGACATATGTTGAACATTTTGAAAAATATTGCAGGAGTATTTCTGTTGTCTATCATAACTTGATGTTTATGATCTATTAAACATATGTTAAAAATACAAGAAAATCTGTTGAACATCACTCGAACATATGTTATAAATACAGTATAACCGAAAAATTTAATCTTCTCGCGAACATATGTTTACTTTATATAAAACACCCTACACCGAACCGCATGTATGCTGATCACTAAAATACGGTCAACTCTCGATAAAATATTTACAGTACGATCATCAAAAATTTTTCGGGTCCGTTCACTCGATTTCGAAAATCCAAAACTTTTTTTAAACGTAAAAAGTTGTTACATAATAAACTTTTTATTCTATTAATTATATCGCCTTTTGCGTATTAATTAAAGTTAAATTAAACAATGAAATCTATATACTTTGAAATTTCATTACATTAAATTAGACTTTTATTATTAACATTTAGGCTTTACATTTATACTAATTTTTTTTTTAATTTTTGAGTTTAATTATAATATATAACATATTAAAATTAATGTTTTAATAGATAATATGCTATATGCTATTAAGTAATCTTGTTTATCATGTCTTTGTTTACATGTATATTAAATTTTATTAATTTTTACCAAATACTTAAAAATCTACTCATTAAAATATAATTGTTATCAATAAATGGTTAAATTTATCATTAATTTATAATCATTTTTTCTTAGAAAACCTTTTATTTTATTAAGTAAATTGATTTTAATTAATTATGTAAATATAATAATTACAATGAATTCTATCTATAGTAAAATTTTTATTTAATTTTAATTAAAAATAAAATTTATAATTAAACAATATACTTCAATTCAATTTAGTGAAAATTCTACTAAATATAGAAAATACTATTAGAAATATATTTATTTAATAAAAGTAATTTTTTTTAACCTGCTATCAGACTGACAAGGCCTATCTTTATTTTATATTTAAAATCATTATACAATTTAAAAGACTTTTACATGACAACTCATCCATATTAGAAGTTTATCTTCTCTAAATACAATTTAGGGTAATCTTTTAATAACTTGGATTATCATTTAGCTATCAAGTTCATTGCTTGCAAGTCATTACTATAAAGTTAATAAAAATATATTTATATAATAAATAAATTATTTTATATATAGCTATGATTATAAATAAATTATAAAATAATTTTATTATTTTTTAAGAATTATATTTACAATTTATATAATATAATATTTATTTAATTTATATAAATAAACATATATATAATATAATTTGAGACCTATGGGGAGCTACTCTTTCTGCTGATTCTCTAATAATATATAAAAAAAAAGTCCACAAGAAGTTTTTTTTTGCTTCTTTGCTAAAAAGTCTTAAACACTTTTCTTAAAACTCTTTGAAAAGTGACTTTAAGAGTTACTTCTACCCTTCTTTACTTATTTACAATCTTCTTTAATCAAAAACTTGACTTCTAATAATCAAGAACAAGTCATGTAACATCTTTAATACCAATGACAAGAAAGTTTCCAAAGAAAAAAGAATCAATATTAAAGTACATAAAGATCTTCTTCATCTTTGAAGTGTGAGATATGTATATAGAGATTTTTAATGACAGAAGAGTTTATTTTTTTTTCTTCTAATTACTTGTAAGCCTTTTAAAACTATTACTATTAGGATTTTCTGAGGAATTTTGCCTACCTTAATTTGACCTTGAATTTTTGATAGTACAAATCCTCACCAAAGGTGATTAATTGATATAAAATACATTAGGTTTAGTAAAAATAAACAAGTTTCTATTAATTATACTTATATGTTTCTATTATATTATAGATAATATAGGAAAGAAAGTTTTAAAAAAAGTTTTCTTCTAACTATGTATATTCTATTCCAGGAAACAATTATGGCATCAAAAGGTATAATGGATTTGTACAAAGAAATTCTATCTCTTTTCTAAGTTCCTTAAATAAAGAAAAGATTTTTTAAGGTAGAAACTGAGGTTTTTTAGTTTCTTTTGGATGATTTTAATCCAGTGAACACTTAAATGAATATTTATCTAATACTATAAATAATAACAAAGAAGACTCTTTCTGAGATTCAAATGAAATAAAGAAAAATATCACAATCAGACAAAACTTCTTTTGAAAAGAGGTTGTAAAATGAAATAAAAATCTTTTGGAAGGCTTTAAATTGTTTTTTATTTTCCCCTTTCCTAGTTTTAACTTTAGCAAATTATCATTTTTTGGAATAATTAACAATGACAAACTGTTGGCAATGATCCTAATTAACTTAGAGATACTATATCAAGCTATTAGAAAAGTATAATATTGTCTCCTAAATCTGACTTAAAGTACCTAGTTGAAACTTAATTTTGTTAATTCAAACTAGCTTAATGAACACCTCATATTTTTTAAGTAATATAGTTCTTAACTAATAATGTACAAAGGCAAGTTAATCATTATATGTGAAAGTCTACAGATTATTTCAATATTTTTTTAAATATTTTAATAAAAACAAGCTATCTGGATATAATTGCAATTAAAAAAAAAATAATAATAATTTGAAACTTGTGAATCAATAACATAGTGGTAATGCTTCCAAATCACCAAGTATTGTTTTTAAATTTAATACTACTGTGAGACAGTATTACCTAAGTCTAAATAGTATAGGAAAATTATATTCATTTTATAATAATTATTATTATTACTTGTAAACAAGATCCTATCTGATTACAGAATAATCAAAGATCACAAAATACTTTAGTTAGTTTTAGTACTAAACACTAGTTGAAATTATATCATTTGGCAGCTGAATTATTACTGAATTTAATTAATTTTAATAATAAAAATATTGCCAAATTCTTTTTGATTGCTGCCACTCAGCATATTACATTTTGACAATAAAGTGACAATCAAAAATTCAGCAATCAAAAACTCGGCAATTAAAAATTCAGCAATCAAAAATTTGACAATCAAAAAATTCGGCGATCAAAAATTTATTAATTAAAAGTTTAACAAAAAATTCGTCAAAAATTCAATAACTATTCAACAAAAATTCATTAAA
>CAJVPT010005116.1:0-12585 GCA_910592055.1 Acaulospora colombiana | reverse complement strand
TTTGCTTCTTTTTCCATTCTATAACTTTGACACAGCAAGTATTCCATAAAGTTTGCTTTCATCTTTTGACAAAGTTTATCAATTATACTCCATGTATTTACTAGTGGAATCTTGAGTTGCTCTTTAAGATACTTCTTCAAGGAGGTGGTCTTGCTTTCTTCCATATATTCATAGATAATATTGAAAAGGTTCCTATCAGATTTATGAATCTCTTCTAACTATTTATCTATTCAGTCACTTATTTTAGGTTGAATTTCTTTCTTATCTTGTATTTTTTTTATCGATAAGTTTCTTGATCTTTTTGTTTGCCTTTTGCCATAAATTCTTTCAAGTTTCCCTAGTGGCTAAGTATTCAAAAAGATATCCTAGTGTCTCTTCTTGAAGTTTACATACTGGGCAAGTGGTTGTAATATATACATCTAGTTTCCTCTTCTTAAGTATCTGTAAGACTGGAAATTCATTGTGAGTTAAGTTAGTTAGGAAGCTTTTGTTTTTATTGATTTTGAAAGAGGTATTGAAGGTATTGGTTAGATTGAACTGGTTTCAGAAGGTTGGCCAGTCTATAATTTTACTATTTTGAATCCAAAGATCCTAGATTCATTTCTGTATTGTTCAGTCTAATCTAATTTTTTTCTTATTAAATATTTTAATAAAATTTCTGATACCAATTTCTATTATATATTTTTCTCATGCTGCTATCATGAGGACTCTTCCTAGCTCTGGTTGCTGATGCCAAATTATTGGGTTCTTCTACCTGGTTTGTTTGACAAGTAAGTCTACTTGATTGTTGAATCTGTTGATTTTGTAAGCTTTAATCTTTAAGATTTCCAGATTCAAGTCTTTCTTCTATACTAGATCCTTAATTTTTTTTCAAAGTAGCCAGTTAGTGATCTTTGTAGATATCTCTATTTGTGAGTAGATGGATTTCCATACTTTGATTGCAGTATTGCAATCTGTGTTAATTTGTAACTATTATGTTTCAGAAGGCTGTATATAGTACAGTAAGAATAGCTAGTATTTCAATCCTGGTTGCTGATAGCCATATAAAAGTTCCTGCTAAGAACTGTTTAACTATTTTGCCTTCTCTATTATGATCCAAGCAAAATTCATTTTGATTTTACAATCTGTTCTCCCTTTTTTATAAGAGCCATTTATGTAAAATGTGAGTTGATCAGTCAAATTCCTTTTGTTATATCTTAAGATACTCTTGAGTTCATTTCTGTGTTCTTCTATTTGTATGGCTTTTTCTATTAGTGTGATATCCTAGTCTTCTACTTGAATCTTTACTTTGAATGGTCTGAAAGTTGGTAGAATCACTGTTTGCTAGAATGAATTTGTCTGCCAGTCTATAGTGTTTCCTGACAGGAGGATCTGTTTCCTTTTTCTTAGATTATTATGTTGATTAAGCTATGCGAGAAGATGGATCTGTGACAGGACTACTTCTAATGGCTGTTTTGTATTATCTGATTGAAGATGAGTATTATTACTAGTAGGATCATATATTAGTGAATATGGAGTAAAAAAGATTTTATTGTTTATGAATGTTGTCTTTTCTTATGTATTTGTTGAGGTATTAGTCTAGACTATCCAATAAATCTTATTTCTATCTGGGTTTGTTGAAAATGTCTCAGTTTGTATATTGTAAACTGTCTATTTAAGCCTATGTAGAGAGTTACATAGGAGATCTCAATTTACTGTTGTTTTTTCTTTTACTTTTTTATATCAAAAGGGAACCGGTCCCTTGTATCTGCTATAGAAGATTTGAACTACTTTCTATTCCTTAAGTATCATTGTGATAGTATTGATGAGCTGGTCTAGAAACATGATCTTATGTTTTCATAGTAATAGAATGGCTTTTCTATATTCTCTGTCCTCTTGCAATATAGATTTGATTGATAAGATACCTCTCTGATAATTGAATAGGGTTTTCTATCTTCAACTTTGAAAAGTAACTTGCATGCTATTTGCCAGAGCCAGTGTCATAGCTGTCAAGTTTTCTTTCGTTAGCTTGAAAGAGTTGATAGAATTACTTAGAATATTGCCTGACTTTCAACATTTGATTTGGCTTTGTTTCAGTTTGATTATGATAGCAATACCAGGGGCCTCATTATTGTTAAGCTGATAGAAAAGTACAGATATATGACTTTCTAATTATATCTCCTAGATACTTTTGAGACCATATATTTCTTTATTATAAATATAACTGTTTGGGATCATTCCATAAACTAGAACCTTGTTCTTGAATACTTTTCTAAACATGGCTGTGAGATTATTATATGTTTTCTTACTTAGGTGTGTATATTGTATTCTGTATTCTATTCTTGGAATCAGGACTCTATTGATAATATATTGGGTATATTTTTTTATCAGCTTCTTCTTGATTATTGCCTGAACTACTATTCTGATCTTTGATTTTATAAGACTGATAGTGTCCTGATTTTTTTGTCTTGATTCTAGCCAGATATCAAGAAATTTGGCCTGGTCCTCCTTGTTGATTTCATAAACTATAGTATTCTCTGTTTCAGTTTGAACAGTTCCAGAGACTTGTGAGTTTCAGTTAATAATAAGGAGGATTGACTTCTCTGTATTGATTTGAGAGTCATTTGCTATATAGAACTTTTCACTTTTTCTAGGATCTTTTCCAGATCTTCTTTGAATTTGGCAATCCAGGTTGTGTCATCTATATAAGCAATTACTGCCTGCCTTAAGGAGAGCTTCATCTTTTCTTTAGGTTTACTAAAGTTGGGAGACCATTCTTCTTCCATAGAATAATCCAGATTGCTGTTGTTTTGAATCTTGCATAAAAGTGTATCATAAAAGATTCTCCATAATAATGAAGAAATCAGTTCTCCTTGATCTATTCCATCCCTTGTCACTATTGAATTAGATAGTTCATTGAGAAAGATGATACTACAGCTTCAGTCTTTGAAGAGGTCTATTATAAGCTTCTTAATGGTTGTAAAAATTCAAATCTGATATATGATCTTTTCAAGCATATGCAGAGATATTGTATCATATGTCTTTGCAATATCTTGAAATAGAATCCATAGCTCTTTTTTCTTTTCTCTAGCCTCTTTACAAATGTTGTTTAGCAGGTAGATAGATAGCTTATACCATACTCTCTCTCTATAGCCCAGTAAAGTTTGGTTCTTTTAATATTTTGTATTGCTTGCAAATAATTGATAATCGATTGATAAGAATCTTGGTAAAGTATTTTCGAACTGTTTCTAAAAGAACAATGGATCTTGTATTGCTCAAATCATATTTCCAGAGCTTGAGTTTGAGAATGAGATAGATGTTACTGCTTTTCCATTTCTTAGATATTCGACCTGTATTTAAAACTTTATTAAAAAGAAGACATAAAGCTTCTTTTCCTTTAATTTCTAAATATTTGAGCATTTTGTAGCTAATGTATAAGAGGCTAGCAGCCTTGTTGTTTGGGAGAGATTGCAAAGTAGCTTCAAGCTCTTTTACTTTGATTTCTTCTGTTAAAGGTGAATACCATATTGAGTAAATCTATTTTTTAAATTGGTATTTTTTTTTCTAGAAGGGTCTAGATTCTCGAAGTTGACATTTCTCTTTTTGAACACCCTTTTGTGATATTCTTTAACCTTGCTTCTGATAGTTTGAGGGTTAGTAGCAATGTATTCTTTCCCTTCTTGATTTGTGGTTAGCACCTGATCTAATGTAATTCTTAGTTTTTTACGGTTTAAGACTGAGCCCAGCATTCACTTCTGGTTGGATCTAAGATTATCACATCTATTATTCAGAGCTCCTTAATTTGATTTCTAATATAAAGACTTTCTTTTTTCTTGCATATCATTCTGAGGGTACATTCTATCTTAGCAATTTTTATCAATTGCTCTGGAATCTCTTCTTGTGATTGGAGAGGTGCTAGTTCTTCATCAAGGGATTCATAAGTACCTTATATATTTTGAATGACCTTCTCTATATTTTTTATGTCTTCTGTGATCTTTATATTCCAGTTAACTTAGATTTCTTTAGAAAAAAGTGGATCTTATTGGTTTCTCTATAGGCTTCAAAATTTTTCTTTGAGATTACTGATCCTATCTTAACTCTTTTCTTCTGCTGGGAGTGAAATAGACTCTTTTCTTCTTGAGGTACTTGTATGTACCCTTAATGATTATGGTTTTAAGTTCTTACCAGGCCTTTTTGAGTTCTTTAGAGCTGTTCTCAGTTTCATGCCAGGAAATCTGTGCATCAATTTCTGAAAGCTTGTATTCTATCCAGAGTTTGAATTTCTCCCATTGTTCCACAATAGAGTTACATGGATCTGATATTTTTTTACCTTTTGTTCTATCTTGCTCTTGTATCTAATTTTGAGCAAATTGTTTGTTGTTATTCTTATTAATAGCAGGGTATGATCACTACCCAGTAGTGTCTTCATTGAAATGTTTTTAAACTCGTATATATTGTTTAGGCTAATTCCTAATGGTATCCAGATATAATCAATTCTGCTGTGTGCTGAGTTATTTGCCCATATGAAGATGATATTCCTTTCTTCTTCCCAGGAGTTTTGGATATCTATGTAATTCCAGTCTTCTAGGAAGTTTAAAAGACCTATTTCTGTTTTTCTGTATTTTGGGATTGTTTTGTCTATGGGGTAATGATCAATCCATTATTGGATTAACAACTGCATTAAAGTTACCCATGATTATGACTTTGAAGTGATTTCTTTGCTTATCTAGAACCTTGTTTTAAATTAGTTGTTGTAGCCATCTACTTTTAGCTTTCCCAGATAGCAAATACACTTGGTATATACAGAGTTTACTTCTTGTTGATAGAAAGTTAGCCCCTATTATATGACCTTCTATTCTTTCGATTGATTCTAGCTTTTTTTTGATATTTTTTCTAATGAGAAACCCTACTCAGACTCTTTGGATTTTTCATTATTACAGTTGTGAAAAAATTTGTGTATTTGCTGTAGATTAAAAGTGAAGTTTGCTGTTTCTTCCATTAGTTTAGTTTCACAATCCCTAGAATGTCTATATTGAAATCTTGTATGAGTCTAAATAGTCTTTGTTGCTTAAAACTAGTATTAATGCCTCTAACATTATGTGTTCCAATAGTAAGTATTGTCTAGTGTGAAGTTGTCGATGGTATAGTTCTTATACAGTATTTGTTCTTTGTCTAGTTTATTAATGGTATTCTTTTTAATTGTACTAATAAACTCATCAAATGGTGTGGTGTGTGTTGTACTGGGAAGGGTTGCAATAGTTTCTGTTATTGTTTCTATAGTTGCTTCTTTCTTCCAGAATAAGTTTAATTCTTTTTGTGGATTAAACTCTCTCCTGATATACCTTGATTGGACTAATGCTTTTTAGAAGTAATTATTCCATTGCCTTTCTCTTATTCTGTTCTGGTTATCTGTTTTTTCCTCAATTATATTTATTCTAATATTTAATTGCTTGAGATTATTCAGGATCTGGCACAGGGGATCTTGATTACTTTCACTTTCCAGATAAGGGCTTTGTAATCTATTATGCAAAATTTTTCTTCTGTTATAGTGATTGATTAGCTCTCTGTTACTACAAGTAGCAAAACATCTAGGAGTGTTTGATATCCCAGCCATATATTTGCTGCCTTGGAAGTTGTATCTTTTTCCTTTTGCCTTTTTTCTCAGGTCTATCCTTTTCTTAGAGTCCCTTTCAGTTTCTAAATTATTCTCAGATGTTGTAGGCCAGTTTGTTCTATTGATGCTTCTAATATCAGTTTGATCCAGTTGTTTTGAGTACAGTTAAATATGTGTTGTTTCAGGCTAAACTTTCTCTTTGTTATAATTACTACTATCTGTTTTGATCACTTCTTTGTCATGCACTATATCCTTTCTGAAATGCTCTTTAATACTCCAGCTGAGTTTGTGACCATATATAGATATATGTCATCTCAGGGCCTTGTACAAATCTTTTGCTGTTGCGAAACAGACTATTACATATCCTCTTTTTTTCAAAGTGAAAGTGTTTCTTGATATATAATATGCTTTGATCCCTGCATGCTGCATTGCCCTTGCTATAAGACTTGTGAATGTATTGTATATACTATACAGTCATAAAGATTGGCTGTTACAGTTTTTGAAAATGGCATCGACTTCATGATCATCTGGTTCATGTTGAGTGAAAATTGCCCTAAAGGTATCTACTTTGATATGAATGAACTATCTATCATTCAAGTCTTGCTGGTTTGGGATGAGTCATGCTTTGATTTTTCTTTGAGAGTGAGAATAATTGTAAATATGAATACTCAAAACATTCATATTTTTGTAAAGCAGCCTTGATTTCTTGATGGGTATGACTGTAATCAAGATCTATCAATGTGACAACTACTGTCTTGTTTTCTTCTTCTGCTATTTCTTGTTTAAAGAATTTCTTTTCTGGGGTAAATATTAAGTTTCCATTTCTCTGTCTATATAGGTATCCAGGTAAAGTTTTCTCATTCTTTCTTGTTAATCTTCTCTATATATTGTAAGGCATCTTTTATTTCTTCAAAAGTAAAAGTTGTCCAGATATTACCATTGAGAAAGTCTTTTTTGAATGGTAATATGTCTTTAGATAGACTCAAGGTATCTTGAAGATAGGCTAAATGTTCTTTTCCTGTATTTCTTGATATTCTAAAGATAAGGATTCCAATTTTGAACTCTCCTTTCTTGATAATATTAAATGGATTTAAACTGGATAGCTTGAATCTGTTTTGTGTATTGTAGGAAATTTGTTCTACTATGTTTTCCCCTTCAACTCTTTCCTGGATATTTATCATTTCAAGTTCTTTTTCCAGCTCTTTCTCCATATTTTTATTACCCATTTCAACTTCAATATTATTCAGAATTTCAATCTCAATTGTTGATTGAACTTTCATATCCTCATTTGGAGTGATGTTCTCATTTGAAGTTGAATATTCTATTATGGAGTTTATAAACTCACTCTTGATCTAAAAAATTTCCAGAGTATAGAGAGGAAAATTATTTATGGAAGTATCTTATTCCAAGATACATCTGACTTTTTCTTCCAAGAAGGGTGCCGTAAGGTCTTCTTTTCTTCCTTGATCTTGTATTCATAAGTATAGGATTTGTGTTTTAAGGATCTTTACTTTAATGAATGTAGTTTGGTCTACATTTAAAATTTTTGCAAGAATACTATCGAGTATTGAGTATTTTATTGGTCCTGGTGTCTGATTGGATTTGTCTTGTGTGATGAGAGTGTTGAAGATGATTTGAGTAGCCCATATTTCTTTCCTCTAATCATGTTTTTCAGCTATTCTGACTATTGTATCAAGGATATGTATCTCTCTCTTCTTAGCAATTTGCATGATTCTCCATTCCTTTGTTATATTGGTCACATATAAAGAAGAATAAAATGTTAATTTGTTGTTTTGTTTATCCTTAATTTGTTTATTTGTTTATATTTAGCAAGGTATATGGGGTTGATTATTTGTTGTCTTGTTTAGTATCTTGTTTGCTTGGATGAGTTGTTTTTCCTTCCTGTTTGGTTTTGTTTATTTATTGGATTTGATATTAATCTTCTTTATTATAAAAAATAAGTCATTTATACATAGACACTTGATAAACCTTACTATATTGTTTTGGTACTGAATTGTTTAATGTGTACACATTCGCATAACTTGTTTTGATGTTTAAACAGGTATATATAGAATCAGAATACTTTACTGTTTAGTTTTTGGAAGCCTTTGATGTCCTTCTGGGCTTTGTATACTTTGAGTTTTTTCTGATTTATCAGTAGGAACTATTGTTTGTAAAGTTCCTTCTAGTACCAATAAAGGTGTAAACTAACATTGACCTGGTTAAAAACTTAGAAAGTTGATATTGGGCTCTCTTAAGCTTACTGTGAATTAGCTTGTAAATGTGTTTTCCTTTCCTTGTAAAGTAAAGCTAGTGTAATGCTATACTATCAAAACTTCTTTTAATTGATAGAGTGATCTCTTGGAGGAATGTTTAAATATTCTAATCTTGTTATTAAGTCTTGAATCTTTGAGGAATAAGGTGTTTTTTTAGGCTAGCTTCTTTTTTTCAAGAAAATTACCAAAAAAGAAAATTTTTAAGGAAAAAAGAGATCACTGATATATGAAAGCCATTTAAATTATAATTATTTTTATTAATTTATAAAAAAGACAAATTATTTCAATTTAAAAAACTCTTTCTCACTTCCCTCTACTTTGTGAAAATTTTCTTTTTAGGAAGTTTTTTTTTTCCCCCTCCTTCCTTCTTTACTCTATACAAGACTATCAACTATGCAGCAGACAAAGTCTGAATTGTGCTGATACCATATGAGGCTTTGTTATCTGACTTGTTGATATATAGAAAGTATTATGTCTAGGGAAGTGCAAGTGGATCAAACTCTGCACATGGCAAATGTCTGAGACAAAGGGAACTGTTCTTTGTAAGCAGGACACTTCTGGAGCAAGGCTTTGTATATGCCTAAGTCATTATAAACAAGAATACTTTTATTTCTCTTATTTTTTTCTCTCAACTTCTTAATCTTCCCCATTTATTAGTTCTTTTTCCGTTTACTCCACTCCTTCGTTTTATACCTCTTCTACTGATGGATAGCTTTTCCCTTTTTCAAGATTTTTTTCCTAGGCTTCTTACTCTTTTTTCTACTGAACCATACCATCAATCCCATGATTTATTAAGACTTTTCTCTGGTCAAGACAGTGGACTTAATATATGAAAAAGATCAAAACAAGACTTCTTATAATTGAAAGGTGCACCTATAGCAAGGAAGGCTACATTTGCAAAATTCTAGGCCTACCTTTCTATAATTACTAGCCACTTTACAAAGCTGTATGAATAGAGAAGAGATAGTAATAGCAGGAATTTATTTGGCAGCATCAAAAGAATAAGGTTTTACTTACTGAAGGCCTAGACTGCCATTATGTTGGTCAAAAATAGATAGCTAGATGAGAGCTCTTGCTTTGAATACTTGATAACACCACCATTACTCAACTCAAGAGAAATGATAATGGGACATCTTTTTGTTTTAACACTCTCCCAAGATCTTATCAAAAAACTGTGGTCAGCTTACCTGTTTCAAAAGATTGACATAGGATGATCACGCCTTATTAGGTTAATGACCCCTAGTAAGGAAAGACCCATGGTCTATATCCTGATTCGAACTGGTTCCCAGGTCCAGTACAACAAAAAACCTGATTTTCCTAATTAAACCATCATACACATCACCATATTATCCTAGCGAGCACCCTTACTGGTCAATAGTAAACTAGTAGCTAGATATTATTTATCATTTTTTCTCTTTCTAGAATTGAGTTTTCAGAGTTTGTAAGGATCTACCCATGCGGTTAACAATAATTATTCATGTAATGATTATTAGTGTTAATTAATAACTTAATTGTTTAATAAAGTCATACACTTAATGCTATTCGCAAAAAAAAAAAAAAAAATTTTAAAATATTCTCTTTTCCACTCCCCCTATTTCATGAAAATTTCCTTTTTAGGAAGTTTTCTTTTTTCCCCTTCCCTTTTCTTTATTCTATACGAAACTATCAACTATGCAGTAGACAAAGTCTGAGTTGTGCTGACATCATATGAGGCTTTGTTATCTAACTTGTTGATATATAAAAAGTATTATGTCTAGGGAAGTGTACGCAGACTTGAATTCTGCACATGGCAAATATCTGAAACAAAAGGAACTGTCCTTCGAGGTCAGGACACTCTTGGAACGAGGCTTTGTGTATGCCTGAGTTTTTATAGACTAGAATACTTTTAGTTCTTTTATTTTTTTCTTCAATCCCTTAACCTCTCCTACTTGTTCATTCTTTCCCCATTTACTCTTATCCCTTCATTTTATACCTCTCCTGCTAATGGATAGCTTTTCCTTTTTTTAAGATTTTCTTCTTAAGATTCTCACTCCTTTTTTCACTGAACCATATTATCAACCCCATGATATATCAAGACTTTTCTCTGGTCAAGACAATAGGCTTAATACATGAAAAAGATCAAAACAAAACTTCTTATAATTGAAAGGTATACCTGTGGCAAGGGAGGCTATATCTGCAAAATTCTAGGTATACCTTTCTATAATTACTAGCTACTTTACAAAGCCATATGAATGGAGAAGAGATAGTAATAGCAGGAATTTCATTCAGTAGCGCTAAAAGTATAAGGTTTTACTTGCGAAGGACCTAGACTGTTATCTATGTTGGTCAGAAGTAGAGAGCTAGATGAGAGCTTTTGCTTTGAATACTTGATAATATCACCACTATTTAACTCAAGAGAAATGATAATAGGATATTCTCTTGTTTTAATTCTCTCTCAAGATTCTATCAAAAAACTGTGGTCAGTTTACTCCCTCTAAAATATCAGCACAGGATGATCATGCTCTATTAGATTCATAGCCCCTAATAAGGAAAGATCCATGGCCTATATCCTGACTCAAACTGGTTTCCAGGCCCAGTATAACAAAAACCTGATTTTCCTAATAAAACATTATATACATTACCATAGTATCCTAGTGAGCATACTTACTGGTCAATAGTAAACTAGTAGCTAGATACTATTTACCTTTTTTCTTTTTCTCTGCATGAGTTTTCAAAGTTTGTAAGGGTTTACCCATGCGGATAGCTATAATTATTCATGTAATGATTACTAGTGTTGATTAATAACTTAATTATTGAATAAAGTTATATACTTAATGCTATTCACAAAAAAAAAAATAAATTTTTGAAATATAAACAAGTTTTTATTAATTATATTTATATACTATATTTTGATATTAAATTAATAAATAGTAAAAAAACTCTTTCTACTAATCTTCTTTTTCTTCAAAAATTTCTTTTTTGATAATTTCTTTGAAAAGGAAAAGTTAGTTTAAAATACTATAGTTAAATATTAAATAGTAAATACAATACTTAACAATACTTCACAAGATTTTTTTAGAAACTAAAAAAGCTTTAAAAAACAATATTTAACTTTTTTTTTCTCAAACTTATCTTTATTAGAAAAAAGAATTACATCACTAAACTGATTTATAGTAAGCTTAGAAGAGTCAAATATTAACTTTTTAAGTTTTTAGCTAGGCCAGTGTCAGTTTACACCTTTCTTGATATTAGAAGAAACTTTACAAATAATAGTTTCTATCAATAAATCAGGAAAAACTTAAAGTTATAAAGCTCAAAAAGACATCAAAGGCTTTCAATAACTAAACAGTAGAATATTCTGATTCTATAATCACTCCTGACTAAATATTAAAACAAGTTACATAAATATATGTATGTAAAAGAATCAGCAATAAATAATATAACAAGATTTATTAAAAATCTATATTCAAATAAACTGATTGATTATAATAAAAGTAGATCAATAATAATTAATCAAATAAACAAATAGGATTAAATAGTAAAGATCATCAATTATTTGTGATAAATAAGGATCAATCTAGTAAACAAATTAATCAACTTCATAAAAATTTTACAAAACAATTTGAAAAACAAGAATAAATAAGATATAACAAATCAACAATTTATACTCAACCTTATATAATATCAAAAATAACCAAAACATAAAGGATTATACAAATTGCAAAAAAGAAAGAACTTAATTTTCTCAATATAATAATTAGAATAGTAAATAAATATAATTCAAGAAAAGAAACATGAGTTATTTAAGTAAATTTTAATTTCTTTTTTGTATAAGACAACACTTTCAATCAAATCTCAAAACCAGTAGAATATTTGATACTAAATAGTATTCTAGTCAAAACCTTGAAATATAGATTTAACCACATTTATTACAGTTATAGTTTTTAAACAATATATTCTTTACTTACAGATTCAAGATCAGGAAAATTAAAAGAATCTTTTAGCACCTTTCTTAAAAAAAATTGGATATATTCTTAAATAAAATACTCTTATAATTCTAACTTTTCTCATAGTTCAAAAACTTTGCAAAGCTAGATAGCTCCAAAATAATAAATCATACTCAAGTTAAGAATCCTATTTCAAAGAAAGACATGGATATTCAACCAATAACTACAATTAAAATCCTAATTAATATAGAAATTGAAATGGGTAATAAGAAACTAAAAGACAAACTTGAAATAAAAAATATCTAAAAAAAAATTGAAGAAAGAAATATAGTTGAACAAACATTTTACAATATATGAAACAGATCCAAGTTAACCAGTATTGAACTATTTTATATTTCAGAAAAAGAGAAATATAAAATAGGAATATTTATATCTAAAATATCAGAAAAGATAGAAAATAAGAGAACAGCCTATCTCCAAGAAACATTGAATTTACTTAAATATATATAACTATTTAAAAAAGATTTTCAGAATAGCAATGTATGAATAATCTTTAACTTTGATAAAATAGAAGATACCTTATTATGAAGAAAATCAATAAAAATGAAGAAGAAAACTTTATTCTAATCCCTATACAAATAGACAAATAGGAAAATCTATACTTATTATTAAAAAAAAGTTTTTTTAAACAAGAAACTAAAAAGAGATAAAATTATAGTCACTATACTAATAGATTTAAACTATAGCTATATATGACAAAAAATTAAATTGTCCTTCAAAAATATAGAAA